>CAJQZJ010034255.1:2386920-2433892 GCA_907164525.1 Lophiomys imhausi
CCCTTCCCCCCTCCTCCCCCTCAGCCCCACCATCCTCTTCCTTTTTTTTTTTTTTTTTTTAGTTTAAGGTATTTATTTTTTCCCCCCAACAGCTCTCCCTTTCAGTCCAAATAATGGTTCTTTTTCTTATAACTATAAATACAATACAAAACAACAGAAATAAATAGGCCACGATTATAAGAGTTATATGGCGTAGCATACATTCCCAATGTCCAGTCCATATGTATTTGGCACCTGACTTTAACATTCTACTATCTAACCATCTCCATGAGTTTAAAGTTCTATATCTAACTCAGCTTTCATACTAACTTGCCTCATAATTTTAAAAATATCTTCTTAGATCCAGAACACCCTCTCGATTCCTAAACAACTCAAAATTTAACTATGAGACTCTAGCTAGGCTCACCCTTTAGGACATGAAATTTCACTTATGCTGTTCTCTCCTTTTCCGTAGCTCCCATTCACTGTCAAGTCTATCAACTGCCTTCTGCCCTCACTCCTCCACTGAGCCAGCTCGGACAGCCCAAGCAGCCTTCTGACTACAGTGCCACCAATGGGCAGCTTGTCATTTGTGTATCATACTTCGCTGGAGGCAGAATTGACACTGTTTACTAGTTTCTGCATCTAGAAACTCTTGTGGTTCTTGAACATCCTCTTCCTGTCCTCCTCTGACCACTCTGGATCTTCTTTCTTGGTTGTTTCTTTCCTGGGTTCCTTCCTAGGCCCATTGCTCCCTGGCTTCTTTTGTCTTCCAGGCTCACCTGTCCAATCACCACTTGTTATTTTCCCATGATGGCTTTTAAAGTCAACATCTCTGCATCTCCACAACTCCTCACCTCAGCCAGAGTGCCCGTCTCAGAGATCAGCACTGAACCAGCTGAGCTGAGGAGCCACAGTCTGGCTGGCATCCACCCTTGAATGACCCCTCAGCCTGGCTGCCACTTTTACACTCCACACAGTCTTCCCACTGTTTCCCGTTCACATTACTACCACGGCCACTGACTTCCAGCATGTAACCCACATGCCAACCACATTTAAGATGACCTGTAATGCTGCTGCCCTGCTCAATACACTTCAGAGACATTCTGTGATTTCAACTGAAAGCCAGCTTGACAGGGCTGGCAAGCTCCTTCATGACAAGGACATTGTGACCACATCCTTCTACCTTTAATTGTTTATGTGACTCATACTTGGGTTGTGCTCTGGTCCCTGCCTTGAACATTCTTTGCCTTCCTCTTTATCCATCTAACTCCCACAACTCTTCCTGTAGAGGTGCAATTAGGTGCATACGGACCAATGTGCGACTCCCCTGCAGTAGTACTTCTATCCCTCATGGAGTCTATGTTCTGGGCCTGTTGTACCATCTGTAACCCCAGTGCTCATGATGGTCATATGTGAATTCTGGGCCCTTCCAATGAACACACATTTATTTTCCTTCTTCTTTAACTGGGTCTTTGAGAAATATCTTTGTCTTCAGTGGCCTATTCTAACTATGAATTACTCAGCTCTATCCACAAATATTTTGGCCTAAGTATTAATGTACTTTTCTGTTCTTAACACACATGAACATGCTACTAGTTTGTATTCTACTGATTGATTATTACTTCCAAGTGAGATTATACCAATTTGAGAAAAAGAATAGATCCAATGGCATATGAATAAAAATCCATTGTGATCACTGAGATCACAATGAATGAAAACTTAGGTTTGTGAGTAAAGGACTTACTTTACACCTAATGCTTTTGGTTATAATTTATTTTTATGCATAAAAATAGTATTCAGTTATGATAATTTCTGTTAAGACAGAAGTGATGAAATGGAGGTTTATATTACCCTATCTTACTCTGCTTTTATCTGGGTATATAGAAACTTAAAATGTTTTTTGATTTTCAACTCAGGAGAACACAGTGCAGTTAAATGAAAACTTAAATAGAATACACATTAAAGGAGAAGGCATCTCTCCTTTATGGTTTCAACTAAGGACTGAGTTTCACTTTAAACAGATCACCAAGTCCAGTCTCCATAAGTGCCAATCAAAGGAGGATAGCTTTGGGGATTTTCTTCCATATGTGGCTGCGGGTCTGTACTCTGATTTCCTCCAATAGAACAGTCCCCTCCAATTGTGAACATTTTGTTGAAAAAATAAGGGCAAACCCACCATCCCAGCCACAATGTACCGTACACTGAAAGTCCAACCATATAACGGTCCCCTTCTGATCTATGGTATCTTCCCACCTACATGTCCTGCTGTCAGAGTACTAAGAGGAGCTTTTTCAGAGCCTGCTGACCTGGTGGCACTCAGAGCACAGATGTCTGATAGACACCTTTGGACCAATAAATGGCTCATCAGCCCCACTTCCTTTTAATTAAGTGAAAGTTCTTACCCAATCCTTCTAAGACTGAATCTGATTTTTCATATGTTCCAGATTCATCAGTCAGTTGTACTTTGCATGAATAGCCTAAAGATGCTTTTGACCTCCTCCCCCCCCACAGTGGCATTGTACCTATTTCCTAGGAAGGCGTGAATTCTGGGTGCCAATTAAGACAGACCTTCCCCAAGAGAACCCTTTGGTTGCTGCCCAAAGCTGTTGAGTTGGTGCAGCATCATTCACTTCATAAGTTTACATAATCCATGCCGCCAAGTGCTGCCCCAGCTAAGTGCTGCCCCAGCATCAGTCACTGCTTCAACCTCCTGCTGCTAATGTGCCCTCCACATTATGAATGTCCCTCCACACCGGCTGGTGAGGACGGTTTCTGATTGATTTAGCAAAGGTCCCAATACATCCAGGAACTGTGCAAAGCTCCATGGTTTCAAGGAACAACATCTGGAGAATGCAAGCAACCCTGTGCTCCAAAGAAAACTGTGGCCTTGTGTCAGACCGAAGCAGCATTGCTGGACAGTAGTCATCACTTCTTTGCGGACAGAGAAGTACCTTTGGGGAGTTTTAAAACTGTGAACCAACAGGGTTGCAGGCTCATTGCTTACCTCTCGTCACATTTAATCAGAATCACACTCTCTGTTCCGATCCCTAAGGCTGCAGCTCCTTTCTTGAGAGAAAAGTGACTCTGTTAAGAAAAAAAAAAAAACCCAAAACCATATTTATGATCAGTTCTTTATGGAGACAAGAGCTAACCTCTCTGCTGGCTTTCCTCCTTTGTTTTCCCTTTGCTCCTCTGATGCCTGGGCTTCTGAGAGGAAAACCCACTCACTCATGCTGGGCTTTTGTTTTAGTTATTATATATATGCCTTTATATTCTAATTAATTTATTTCTATGCATATGGGTATTTTGCCTGCATGTATGCCTATGGACTATGTGGGTACCTGATGCCCACAAAGACTAGAAGAGGGCATTAGATCACCAATGACTGGAGTTACAGACAATTGTTAGCTGCCACGTGGGTGAATTGAATTGAATATGATTTGAAACCAAGGTCCTCCAGAAGAGCAGCCAGTGCTCTTAACTTCTCTCTTATTTATTATACGTCTTTAAATAATTATTAAATTATTTAAATAATTATTAAATTAGTAAAATAATATTTTTACTAATTCTTTGAGAATTTCATATATACATAGAATGTATTTTGATTTTATTAGTCTCCACTCCGCCCCTAACTTTCCCCAAATTTACCCTGCATCCCTTTACATTCCTTCTAACTTCATGTCATTGTCTTCTTCTTCCTTCTCCTCCTCCTCCTCCTCCTCCTCCTCCTCCTCCTCTTCTTCTGCATAACCCACTGAGTCCATTTTGTGCTATCCACATACTAATGGGGGTGGGGCCATCCACTGGAACATGGTTGAACAACCAGAGGACCATATTCTTAAAGTCACTTTCCCTTCTGCAGCACACACCATTCTCAGTAGACCCTCACCTAGGGAAGGGGCCTCTGGATCCCTCTACACCCTATTACAGAATGTAGACTGGTTTCATCTTGTGCAGGTATGGTACAGGCAAATAGAACTGCTGTGAGTTCATGAGTGCAGTGGTCCTGTCATGTTCAAAAGACACTGTTTCCATCTGGTCCTCCCTGACCTCTGGCTCTTAGGGTCTTTCCATCCCTTCTTCCATGATATGGCCTCATGGGAGGGATGTGGTATAGAAGTGTCACTTGTGACTGAGGGTTCCACAGATATTTTATCTCTGTACTTGTCTAGTTCTGAGTTTTTGTGATAGCCACTATTTCCCGAAGAAAGAAACTTCTCTGGTGGAGTCTGAGAGCTACAATACTCTATAGAGATAGGAAATTGGAGGGCAGTCTGATACTGCATCAACTTAGCAAAATAATAAATAGTAGTAGGATTACCTCTGGGGCTGATGAGCACCCCAGCCATGGATTCTTGGTCCGATGCCAGGCATGCATTTCCTTCTGTGGAGCATGCTTTAAAGCTAATTGGAAGCCAGCTGTTGACCTCCAGAACATTCATGTCACTATTACACCCATGGATATATCTTCCCAAATTGGTTGTTATTATAGTTTGAAGAGGTCACAGTTGGGTAATCACTCATGGTTTTTAAAATATTGTGGTGAAACACATCATTATATAACTTAAATAACATGTTAACCATCTCTGAGAAGTAACCTTTTCTGTGTTCTTAACTATTTTCACATTGTTTGTGCAGCAATTACCACCATCTATTTCCCAGAACTCTTTCATTGTGTAAAACCAAAACTCTTCCCTAAACAGTAATTCCCCATTCTCTCTTTCCTTAGCCCCGACAACCACCATCTTGTTTTCTGTCTCTGACAGTTGGACTAGGCATAGCAATCACTACATTTTGCTTAGGTAGTCAGCCGGCCATGGGCATGTGGGTTACTTCTATCTTTTGAATATTGTGGATAGTTCTGCTATAAAACATATACTTCTTTAAGATGCCATTTTTCCCCAGTACCTAGAAGCAGAATTACTGGACCATATGGTTAATATAATTTTAATTTTTGAGAAAGGGCCATACTACTCTCTACAGCTACTGCTCCGTTTTTACACACCTACCAATAACACACAAAGGTTGAATTTCTCCAAGTCCTCTCCAGCTTTTATGATTTCTGTTTGTTTTGAAGATAAGTTCTTTCTGTGTTGCTCGGGCTCTCATTGACTGTCTGGTTTTAAGAGATTCCATTGCCTCAGCCCCCTGAAGTTGACTTGTGTTTTTCTGGCTCCTGAGGATAGTCTTCTAATAGATGTGTTCCTAACACCTTGTGCTTTTTCCCCCCTTTTCTTTTCTTTTTCTCAAACATAACTCTCAGTCTAACTCTGGCTCCCTAGCTTTAAATACTTCTCTCATGTTTACATCCTCCATCTCCCAGGTGGGACATTCTGGGATTACAGACACTGTGAGCATCTGGTTTTTATGTAGGTTATGGGGCTGAGCACTCAGTATGTTTTACCCAGTGAGCTGTCTCTTAGCCTGGAACCAAATTTCACAAACACTCCACAACTGCCTCCAGTAATAATGCACTGTGACTCTCAGACTTACAATCTGCTCTTCAAAAATTGCCTTTCTTCCTTCTTTCCGTCCTTTCTTCCTTCTGATTTCTTTTTAAAATCAGCATACAAAGTAATGCATTTTACTATGGCATTCTCAATCATATTTTTTTTCCTTGATCCATCTCTTCTAGTACTCTCCCCTGTCCTCTGTTTACCTCTGGCTAGCTCCCTTCTGTCCTCCAGTGGTCCCCTTCTGCTTTCACATCACATGTATTCTATTACCATCACCCTTCCCTACCCCACACACATACATACATACACCATATCTTAAGATCTCTTTCTCCTTTTATGTTCCCCTGTCTAGTTTCAGGAAACTATACTTAGTTTTTCACAAATTTAGTGACATTGTGTGCATTCAGGCAGGAAGGGAAGTTGGCCCTAAGTTCAGCACTCTTCTCTGGAGTTCTAGGAGGTGTGATATGACTGGAGCCAGGCAAGTGGACCCTGACAGCCTGCTGTACACTCTGTGTGTTTTCACTTCCTGCCTGGATCCTGGGTCTTGATGGCTGTAATCACTCCGGCATTTGGAGAGCTAAGGAAGGCTAACTTAATCCCAGCTGTACTGCATCTGCCCATCAGCCTCTCACTATTAACTACAGATCATTAAACTGTCTAAAAGAAGAGCAGCTCCCTCAATTTACATCTCCAAAGGGCTGCTGAGTGGAATTTTAAATTATGCTTCTAAAGAGGCATGCTCCTCTCAAAATCCCAGTCTCTGAAATTTTAAGTATTCAATGCATAAACTCTTTAGCATGTATATTTTTAGGGAAACTATCTAATAAAGCAGGAAATCACATTTGTAGCAGCAACAAATAACAGCAACCAATAAAGGGACACACCAAAGGGACAAGTTTTAAAACCTCAGTGCAGCTAGAAGTAGAGAAAGGGCCATTAGCTTCATTTTACAACCTCAGAATGACAAAGTGGAAATCTGTTACTAAGATACCTGGGAGCTAGGAGAAAGATTGCTCAGTCAGGTCGGGGATTTTAAAGCTATGTGACGCCTGTCCCTCCTACACCCTCTTGGATCACAAACCAATGTTGTTCTTTGTATTTGACAGAGACTAGGGAACCAAGAGTAGAAGTTCAGAGGGAGGCAGTGGGCAGTCTCTTTTTACCAAAATGGCTCAGAGCAGAGGGGCCAGCTGTCCTGGCTGAAAAAGCACAAATACCTCACAAATATGCTCTGAGGCTCCGATCTGCAGATTGACAAATTGCAGCTAAGTAAGAGATCTGCTGCACCTGCCCATGAGAGAGAGGCACATTCTTGTCTGGGCTTTAATGATAAATGAACATGGATCTGTAATTGAGAAGTAATTACAAAGGATAATTGATTGCTGTAAAAAAAATGCCACCAATTTAAGGAAACCCACATGCCCCAATAGAGAGCTTAAAGATGGGGAACAAAGGTGAGATGAGGCATGAAAAGAGAAAATTAGGCACCAAGCACTATTTATATTTTCAGGAAAAGGAGCAGAGGTGTGTAGTTAAGTGGTAGCCACAAACAGTGGGGAGGAAGGAGACTGAGGGTGACAAAGACATTATAGAGAAACAGCAGAGATGAGTTGAACGGCATGCCTGTCTGTGTATGAGACAACATATGACAATTGTTTTAAATCCTTGGCCTCTTATAGTAGAACCACTTGTAGATAAACCAGAGGAAAATAGAATTTAAAGGCCAACCTCCCTCCTGGATGCTAAGGATTGTGGGAAAAAGGTCACCAGGGAGAACTTTGAGAATGTTTGCTAGAAGCACAGTGACAGGTGGTTTTCATGTAGGAATAGCTCTCCCAATATAGGGCTGAAAGACCACATTATTTTGGGTGGCTTCAGAAGGCAAAATTCTGAACAAATTTGGAAGCCTCAAGGATTAAAATTTGTCTCCCAATAAGGAGTATTACTATAATACTCTAGTGTTCATCATTGGGTGCATTCTTCTTCCCTCTCCTGGTTTGGAAAATATAATCAAACTTTGACACAGCTCAGGACTTACTGAGGACTATGTCACATTTCCATTCATTAGTAACAGATATTGAAAGCTCATTTGATTTCTATCTTAAACTGAACCAAAATTCCAGTTCAATGGAAAGTTTCATTTCTGTATTTTTAATATAGAAATAGTGAAAACTGCTAGAGGAAAATATTTCAGGACAAAGTTGCAGGCAACAGTTTCTGAGCCCCACTAGCACAGAGAGCAGGTCCTGAAACTGACAAGTAGGAGCTCCTGAGAGCCGGGCATGGTGGCGCATGCATGTTATCGCAACACTTGGGAGGCAGAGGCAGGTGGATCTCTGTGACTTTGAGGCCAGCCTAGTCTACAGAGTGAGTCCAGGACAGCCAGGGCTGTTACACAGAGAAACCCTGTCTCAAAAAAGAAAAAAAAAAAAAAAAGAAAGCTTCTGTTCATCAGCAGAAACTATCAACAAAATGAGCTGACAGCCTGTAGGATGGAAGAAAAGCTTTGTCAGCTCTACTTCAGACAAGAGGTCAACATTTAGAGTATATAAAGAATGGCAAAAATTATACACTTCAAACCCCCACCTGTCAAGCAGCAAATGGACTAATAATCTGAACAGACAATTATTAGAAAGAAAGAAAACCACAGAAAGCAACTAATTATTTTTTAAAATGTTTTTAACATCTCTAGCAATTAGAAAAATGCAAATTTATGACAGCCTAGCTCTGCCAAGACAGGGTAGGCAAGTCCTTCTTAATTCCTGCTATAAAATTAATGTCTGTCAGAGATACTAGGCCAAAAGGCTTAGGATAGATCCTCCAATGTATTGAGAGAAATTGGTGAGTGTCCAGGCAGCCAGTGAGCTGTCTGTCATTTCTTAGTTTTGGAAGCTGCTGGCTCTGCACTTCCTGTTCATTCAGATATATTTATCCTTCTCAGGTCTCTGATGTGGCTGATGACCAGATAGTTATAGTCTCACAGTTAAATTTTAAGTTGTTTAGTAATTAAAAGGATGTTCTAGGTCTAAGAAGATGTTTTTAACTAGGTAATATAAGTTAGGATGGAAACTGAGTTAGGTATAGAACCTTAAACTCATGGATATGGATAGATAATAGAATATTAATATCAGTTTCCAAATGTATATGGACTGGACATTAGGAATGTATGTTATACCTTATAACTTTCATAATTGTGGCCTAATTATTCTTATTGTTTTGTATTGTGTTTATTGTTTTAAGAAAAAGAGCCTTTTATTGGACTAAAAGGGGAGCTGCTGAGGGGAAAAAGATACCTTAAATTAAAAAAAAAAAAAAAAAAACAAAGCAAATAGGAGGGTGAGGGAGAAGAGGGTAGGAGGGTGGGACCTGGAGGGGGAGGTGGGAAGGGACTATGATTGAGATGAGGGGACTTGAAGAAATAAATAAATGTTGAAAAAATAATTCAACAAATTATGAAATCAAATAAACAAGTTAAGTCAAAAAAAAAAGGAAAAATGTAAATTAAACTACTTTGGGATTCTTAATTGACCCAGTCAGAATGACTACAGTCAAGAAAGCAAATGACAACAAATACTGGCATACTCCTTACAAGAACATATGGGGAAAGAGGAACCTTTATACATTGTTTGTAGGAGTGTAAACTAGTGTAGCCACTATGGTAATCAATGTATAGACATCTCCAAAAATTAAAAATGGAGTTGTCACATGCCACAGCTATGCCTCTCCTGGGCAAGATACCCAAAGGATATTCCAGAGATACGTGCACATCCATGTTCACTGTAGGTCTTTTCACAATAGCCAGGAAATGGAATCAACCCAGATGTCTGTCAAGTGATGGATGGATAGTGAAAGCGTGCTACATATACACAATACCTTTGTGTTAAAGTGTAATCAGCAATGAAATTATTGAAATTCCAAGAAAATGGATGAAAAAATCATATTAAATGACATTACACAGGCTCAGAACAGCAAAAGGCTCTCTCTCTCTCTCTCATGTGTAGATCCTAACCTCTAACTGCCAAATACATGTGTCTGAGTGAGAGTAAATAAGGAACCTAGACTGCAAAAAAAAAAAAAAAAAAAAAAAGAGGCTTTAAAAGAGGGCATAGCACAAATTGAAGGGACTATGTGGGGCAAAGGGTACAACAGGGAAAGTGGGAGCCGGGAGATGAGGGAAAGACTACGTGTGTGTGTGTGTGTGTGTGTGTGTGTGTGTGTGTGTGTTTGTGCTCGAGCATGTGCACGTGCAAGTGTGTACACACACACATACACACATGGTCAGCACTGAGAGTCTTCTATCAATCTACATCTTAATTTTGAGACAGGGTCTCTCACAGAACCTGACTGGCTGCCCTGGCCAATAAGCCTGGGCACTGGGATTGTAAATGCGTATGACCGTGCCTGGCTTTATTACATGGGTTCCAGGTCCTCACATGTGCACAACAAACACTACTGAGTGTGACATCTCCCCAGCCTGTGCTCCTTTACTTCTAGTAGGGACAGCAAGTTTCACCAAGTTTAGAACAAGTAGAATGACAGGTGGCTGTGAGACCAACCAATTCCTAGAGTTCTTAGTGGATCACAGCCTTTATGAGTCCTGGAGGAAACAAAGAAGATTTAGACAGTCTTCAGTATCCAACTATCTCTTCTATGTCTTGCACCCATACCATTCTCTAGTATGGTGGTTTGGCCATTCTGGTCCTCATTGAGCTTGCTGAACTTATATTTACCCATGGCGTTTGCTTACTGTCCCGTTTTCCAGGACTTTAGCATTTACCATTCAGTTGTCTTTCTGGTAATTATATGTACCCATCCCTCATTCCATTTAGGTCTCTATATCAGCTCCACAGTGAGCCCTTTTATGCCTACCCTGTAAAACAGCCTACTAGTGCTGTATGAAATTACAATGAATGCTGACTAGTTCACTGTTTGTTTCCTATTGGGACAAAGGAAGTATATGAGGACAGACTTTGCATATGGTTGCTAAATGTTTGTAGACATCATTGGCCAGATCCTCAGAGATTAAATCCAGGAAAATGTTCACTATTTATTGTTTAGGATATATAGTCACAAATACTTGTGTTGAGGTGTGAGTTTGGTGGCTAGCCAGATTACAGGGGATTTAATAGATGAGATCCATTCTAAAAGCAAATCCAGAGGTTTTTCTGGTTACGCAGCTCAGAAGGCTTAAGATGAGTCCTTCCCAAGCATGAGACAGCAACCAGCTCTTCTACCCTGACCATCTGCTTATTGAAAGAGAATCAACCCATAGACTTCAAATGAGGAAAGGAAAGAGAAATGACACAGTGGTTTGGGAACCTCAGCTCCCAACTCTTCAGACTTTCTTTCAAGTGCCCTATCTTCTAGCTTCCTTCTAGCTTAGAGTACTGTCAGTTATCTTTGGACTTAACACTTTTTAACTGATACATATCTCAGATCTTTATACAATAGGGATTTCCAACAATTAGATCTGGAAGTCAAATCTATGAATGGACTAGAATCTGCCTCTTTGACTATTTTCTCAAGCTTTAGGGGTCCTGTATTACTCAGTGGCCCAGAGTATCTACATATCCCCATGCCCTCCTGCATATGTCTCACACATACCTGTTCATTTACCTTCACTGAGATGCAATAGATCTTCTTCTAGGCAGGGCTGGTATGAGAAGTGGCGATATCATATATCAAGTCCTTTTGGACCACCCAGCCTTCAGTAGGTTCTTACAAATCATAGTTATCCTTCTTATTCTCACATACTCTTACCCAGTGTGATGACATCCTAAGGTCTCTCTAGTTACCACAAGTGGAATTTTGAAATTTTCAAGTAAAATTAATTATAATTTACTAAATCTAGTAAATACATGTCATATGGGGTTATAAAGGAAATCTGAGAATGATATTTGCAGCAATAGAGAATTTAAACTATTCCAGCACTGTGAACTCTTGGGAATCACTTTGTTATTGGAGGTGAGGAGGTAAACCTATTCTAAAGAGCAAATGGTCCCCAGGCATGTTCTGATCTCACCATGCTCTCTGCTGCATCTCTCTCACCTGGATGAGTTCTGGTCTTTTTCAATAGGGTATACCAGTAGGTGTCTGGTTAGGGCAGCAATGCTGGGTGTCATCTCTTGACATATCACTACGGATCAGGTAGTTGGGCTCTACTCTTCCCATATATTTATTAGCTCACTTCATCTTGCCAACAACTTTGCAGGTAGTTGTTCATTTTACAGAGGAATAGGAAATGAGGCAACCCCCCCCCCAAATTAATGCCTATGATGAGGCCAATCAGACCTTGTTACGATTTTGAGTTAATTTTAAAACCTGTGGACTTTTACTAACCTGAAGACAAATATGCCTGTCTAGGCACTTCTAACTTGGCCTTCCACTTGACATGGGATGCAGCCTCTTGGGTTTTAAGAAAGATGACGTCCCTCTAGTCTTTTCCCATGACAAGATATGCTCCTTAAGTTTAGACATTGGGTTGTTGCTACTATCTCCCTCAAGTAAGCGACAAGGAGAGAGAAAGAAAGGAAATGGAAGGGATTGGAGGGGAGTGGATGGGAGTAGAAGGAAGGGGATGGAAGGGGAGGGAAGAGGAAGGAAGAAGTAAAGAATCTCATAGCTTAGAAACTATGCTATATTACCCTAGTCCCTTATTAGTCACTGCTATAAAAACACCTCCAGGAGAGGTAGATTATGGTTACATACATTTACACCTAGGCAAGGCTTTTAAGTTCTTTACCACCAAGCTTAAACCTGAAGAGAGAGCAACAAGAGAGTGGAGTGAAAATGAGACACAAATTCAGAGGCAGATCAGGGATATTGAAATTGAACTGCCTTGGCTCATCTTTTCTTTCTCTTTCTTCTGTCAGGCTAAGCTTGCGCCCCATGTGTGCCATTGCATTTCATGAGAGTCACCCTTTTCCATGCTGTGTGGAACATTAAAAAAAATTTTTTTAAGTATCTTATTGTTGTGACTTAAGGAGAACCACTTTGGAAATGAACTCCCTCAAGAATGTCATAAATAAAAACTGTAAAGCACTTCCTAATATACTTAGGACAATCACCTCCCTACTTCCCATGAGAGGCCTGAGCAAATGTCTGATGAACCTGTTCTAGAATACGTGGCCCCATGCAGTCGTTGAGCTGTGAAAAGCAGAGTGAATATGTCCTGGTGATTCGCCTGGAAGATCCTTTTCTCTCTCACAGTTATGAAGGTCGTTTTTCCTCAATGACATTGTGTTATTTCATGGAAGCTATTTCTGGGAGAGCTTACGTCACATGAAGAAAAGAGAAATTTGAAATACGTCCCAAAGTGTGGGATCTTGAGGGTTCAGAGTGACAGATGAGATTTGAGCTCAGATTTTAGATCTCTATGTCAGCTTTTAAGAACGTACCTAGAACTCATTAGATTACTTTTTGTTAAGCTTTTCTTCCATGGAAGGTTTGGGGGAGGTGATGATTCAGCAGAAGATGACTGTGGAATGAACGGGCTGTATGGCCCTTCCAGTGTTGTGATCTTGTGATGCTATATGTTGCAGAGAAGTCATCTTAGAACTCTTTGCTCATGGCCTCAGTACTATCTCTGTTGCAGCTCAGTGACTCACTCACTTCTAATGCTGTTTGTTTAATTTAGTCATACCGAAGTTTTTCAAGAAAGAAGTTCATCTGAACACAGAGAAAAAGGTAATAGCTTGTCCTATTTATCAGCAAGATGAAGTTCTAGTCTGTACTGATCTCTACATGAAGTTCCAGTCTGTACTAGTCTCTGAAAAAGTGGAAGGTAGGCTTGGTGGGAGGATGCCATCTAGGAAACAAAGGGTAACTGCCCCACCCACCCAGTGTGTGAAGTTTGCAGTTGGATGTGATGGGCTGTGGAGTTGTTAAACATTATTTTCATCTCCATGGCTGTGCTGGATAGTTTTATGTGAACTTGACACAGGCTAGAGTCATCTGAGAGGAGGGAGCCTCGATTGAGAAAACACTTCCATAAGACTGGGCTGTTGACAAGCCTGTAGAGCATTTTCTTGATTAGTGATTGATTAGTAAGGACCAGACCATTATTGGTGGTATCAACTTACCTGATGATCCTGGGTTCTACAAGAAATCAGGCAGAATAAATCACGAGGAGCAAGCCAGGAAGTAGTACCCCTCCATGGCCTCTGCATCAGCTTTTGCTTCCAGGTTCCTTCCTTGTCTGAGTTCCTGTCCTGACTTCCTTCACTGATGAATAGTGATGTGGAACTATAATCCAAATAAATCCTTTCCTCTCCAGCTTGCTTTTGGCCATGATGTTTCATCACAACACTAGGAACAGTAACTAGCACAATGGCTCTAACTACACATGCCAGATGATTAAATCAGCACTCAGAATAAAATAAAAGTAACTCAACCTGGTTTGGTACATTAGGAAATTATCATTACAATAACCAGATGAGGAAAATATCACTTGAGACAAGATACTACAAGTAAATTCGGAGCACCCAGCTACAGAATGACATTCAGTCTCCCAAGCCAGTAGCTGAAAGAACAGTATTGGACAGCGGAGGAACAGGGGTTGTAGATCTGGCTCTACCACCTTGATTCCCTGTGATCCTGCACAAAGCACCTCATACCCTGGCACCAGGCATATGTTTTCTGGGGCTCTCAGCTGAGTCCTGTAGCTACTGAGCAAGGTAAACCTCTCAAAGGACAAGAAGAGACACTGCAGCCACCTGCCCTCCTCTCTTCTTCCCATACTGGTATGCCACTGCAAGAAGTGTGTTTAGACTGGAGAAAAGGTGACTTGGGAAGGACTTGGTAATTTTTGTTCTTCAGACTTTTTGGAGCTATTTCAGGAACAGGTGCAAACAAAATGTTTGCAAAATCTCACACTACATAGGGAATATGTGCCCTTGCCCCGAAGCCAAGGGGAGCTACAGGAAATAATGAATCAGACCCAAAGGAACTAGAGATGGGAATCAAGTGAGTTCTCTGTCTATAGGTTCAAGAGCAGGGCTCACTTGTAAGTACCTGCTTGTATCTAAAGTGGTCTGGGTGAATGGTGCACGTAGATGCTGGGTCACTTTCTTCTAAATTTCTTAACCTGGGTTAGGATGCCAAGTGGTTTATTCCAGCCACAGGCAGAGATTAAAACTCCAATATTACCTCCTAATTAAGAAAGAAAGCCCACAGCAGAACTCTGATTATGAAAAGTACAAAACAGTAAGTTTGCCACACCTACATAACTCATTGAACATACAGAACTTGAATTGGTGCCTACATAGAGACTTCTCCCGTATGTTCCAGAATCTTTGGCAAGATAGCTGCTGCTACCAAAAGAGACAAGTAAAAACCAACTCAGCCACAAACACTTTGATTTGATATACAATGGTGTCCTGCCTGTAAGACATACTAGGGCAATGGTGGCACAAAACTTATGGGAGTAACCAACCTGAGACCAGACAGCCCAGGGTTCTAGGGTAAAACCAAATACTACTGTTCTAAAAAGATGTAACAATAAAAATGGCTCCTAATACCCCTCCCTGGGGATCAGGGAGCCCTGTGGAAGATGAGGTGGAGAGAATGTAAGATCTAGTGGGGATGGAGGACACCAAGAAAGCAAAGCCCTCTACATCAACCTGAGCAAAGTTCATATGAACCCTGAGGGACTGAGGCACTAGGCACAGGGTCTGTGCCAGTTCTTCTGTGTATACCCTACCATGCCATGAGGCTATGAAAATCAAATAGGTTTATTCTCATTATTTATTGAAGTATTTTTGGACTGTCAACTAGTAATCAGTTATATTGTACATTAAAAAATCATTCATGTGTCAAAATGGAAAGTCTACTGCCAAAGCAAATTGGAATTCTAGGTAAGGTTAATAATCAAATTATCATTTTAATTTTGTTCATTGAGATATAAATAGCTGAGTTGCCTTTCTTTCTCTTAGAAATGAAGGAATGGACTTCAAGTTTATAATATATAGTAAAAGTAGTCTCAGAGCATATGGTCTGAGCTTTCTAGAAGAGGCAAAGTCAACTTTTGCCAAGTGTGAGGCTCGAAAGCATATTCTGAGGGTAGAGAAACATGACAGAGAGAGCACTGGAGAGTTGCTGCTGGGTCAAACTTAGATAACCAAAGAAAAGTGTGTCTAACACAGAAACATCTGGGTGTTTTAAAGCTGAGCATATGGAAATATTTAACTATTTAGGGATCTGAGTTCACTTCAGAGAAATAGGGAGAAAAAATTATGCTTGTTTTATCCATAGAAAAGCTAAAATTGCATAAACATTGTCTCCTGATGTAGTCAAATCACGAGAGCTGTGTCAGCAGGTCTTGGCCCTACGATGTTGCATTGGCTATTGCAGCCTGGCTCTTTGTTGCTGTACACTACTAGATGAGAGAGAGAGAGAGCCAAAGTTTGTTCTCTGATAGGTTAAAGCTGTTTGTTATGGGAACAGATTGGAACATTATTTTCACACCTACATGGTAGTAGAAGGGGTGGTATGCACTCTTTGATGGGCACAGGAGGATCATGACTTCTATGCCACAGTATCTAAAGAGGAAGACCAGAGTTCTCCACCTCTGTCTAGGTAGCACTCCAGTGTTAAGAAGGAGCCAGTGCTTGGCAGGGACCTGTCTCAAAGATCATACAAAAGACCCCTGTGTCATTTCTTTATGGTACTTGTGATGCCTTATCTTCATTGGTGGTTTGGTTAGATTTAGAATAAACTAGGAGGTGAAAAGCATTTCTAGATATGCCCATGAGATGATCAACAGAGGGGAGTAAGGCCCATCCTGAAGTGGGGAGCACTATCCCATGGAGAGCACAAACTCATGGGGAGTGCTAACCCATGGACTGCAGGTGGGGACAGAGTAAAAGCAGGGAGGAGAGAGCTTTCCCAGTCTCTGCTTCCTGGCTCATCAAGGTGTAAACTGCTCTGGTCCACTATGCCTTCTCACCACCATGGACTGAGTTGTCTGAAACCATGAGGGAGATTAAATCCTTCCCCAAGCTATCTTGTGCTAAAACGTAACTAATGCCATACTAAATCAAGTCATCCAGCCTAGAGTTAAATGGCTAAAGGCACCACAAGGGTTGAATCTATCAAATCACTAAAACTGCAGCTTTAATCAGAAAGAATACATCAACAGGGCTTTGTAGAATCTGGATTATATAACCCACTGCATCAGTGACTCAGAAGAGTTGAAAGCCGCACTGCCTTTTCTCTTGCTCCTATCCTTCAACACACAGCATTACATGGAGAACGGGAGCTGAAATGAATATATATTCTGCTTTGGAGTTGAATGATGGTTTAGTGGTTAGAGAACCAGGTACTGTTCTTGCAGAGACCTAGAGTTCAGTTTCCATCCATTGGTGGCTCACAGCTGCCTGTAACTCCAGTTCTAGGGAGGCCTCTTGGCCTCTGTGAGCACCAGCATACAGGTGCACATACCCACACATAGATACATGACATACAGATAATTAAAAATAATTCTTTAAAGTAAAAGGTATAAACTCTGCTTTATCTTTGAGCTTTCCCTGCATTTCAGAGACAAAGAAAATATCCCAGTGGATAGCTCAGCTCAACTCTACTCTCCCCCCATTCTCTCAAGAAGTGTCTCCTGGAAAGAGAATATCCACAGGAACAGCATTCCTGGGTGTTATGCATTCAACTGGGCTCATCAATACAATCTTATGCTGGAAGGAACATAAACACATACATGCTCTGATGTGAAGGCGATCAGCCTGGGCACTGCAGCCATCCCTTTCTCCTTGACTTCAGGGAACATCTTATAGCGGGCAATAAGCATGGCATACATGTTGGAGATGGCGCCACCTAAAGAGCACAGAAGCGGTTACTTTTTTCTACTCTCCGTCAACATTTCTCAGGCAAGTAGCATTCTGTATTTCCATTGACCTAGAACAGTTTCTGAAACAGTGGATTAAAGTCTGATATGGGATCATATAACTGAATTTGGTGGGGAGGAGAGGCTGAGAAAGTTGCCAATGGTAAACAGTTTCTGAATGCACAACAACCCAAAATTATTTCAAAATCAAACACATAATGAATCTGAGATGCTTCTGGCAGTGTTTGTTCATGTTACATCACACAATGTCACTGTAACCCTTGGTTCTAAACATGTCATTTTCACTTGGCCTTCTGTTTCATGCTGTTCAATGCTAAGGAACACTGCCTAAAACATTAGACGCAAGATGATTGCATGTTATAAATAGCAATGTTTTTATTATACATACAAAATTTTCTGCTATTACAGAAATGCCATGACTTAATTATGGAAAACAAATTTTTAATGTTCCTCCTTTATTTTTCCTAGCTGGTGCATACCAATGTATCTGGATTGTATTGTGTTAGAATGTTTGATTTTTTTTTTAAAAGTCACTGTTAGAGTTGCTGATGTGAGTTTCATAGATAACCAATGAACAAATATTGGTTTGGGGCTAGGACAGAATTTTCAACAATTTCTGAATGACCCTAGATATACTTCTGGTATTTGATATTGTGTATGAATGTAAAATCAAAATAAGGACTAAAAATGGTGACACCTTTACATAGTGCGGTGTCAAGCATCCAGCTCAGGCTTAATTCTTTTTGTAACTAAACATACCTACATTATTATAATGAAAATTTACTTTTGTTTTTAATAAATGGTAAAATGTTATACATAATGAAGAATTTAACATAGCATATATGGTTTATTATCAGTGAATAGCGTATTTGCATGCTTATTTATATGTCTACAACCCAGGTAGACCAAAAAGTTCCCAGGTAAAAAGGGGTCTTGGTTGAAGAAGTACTGACTAACCTCCAGGGAAGATACTTTGAAATATATTCTCAGATTAAAGGTTTATCTAAAAGGGTTCAAAACAAAACATTGGGCACAACTATACTAAGAAAAGCACCTTAAATGCTGGGCACGGTGGTGCTTGCATTCAATGCCAGCCTGCTCTACATAGTGTGCTCCAAAACAGCCGGGACTCCAAAGAGACCCTGTCTCAAAATGGGGGAAAAAACACCTCAAGGGGAATTTTCATTTTTTCCACTCTTGTTGGGAGCTCTTTAAAAGGTCTTATCATGTAGCACAGGCTGGCTTTGAACTCATGATTCTCCTATCTCGGCCTCCCGAACATTGGGATTCATGTATATACCACTATGCCCATCTTGAAGAGACTTTTGAAAAGAGATTTTTTTAAAAATTCTTTTCTCTTAAATTTATAAGCATAGTCAGTCTGCATTAGGCCTCTAAAATCCTGAAACTATGGTGGTGGCAAACAGCTATTACTTTTCATTTCCAGCAATGCCTTGTGCTTTAATTGAGACAAATATGCTGCTGAGACAAATACGCTGCTGAGACAAATACGCTGCTGACAAATAAGATGATGTTCATCCCATTATCCCTTGTTCATTCCTCTAAACAGGTCCTTTTTTCCTCAGAGTTATCCCCGAGATACAATTGCATTCATCAGCACAATGCTGTTTGATGATTTCAGCTCCATATAGTACTACATTTCTTGTATTTCCCCAAGACATGATATAGTTTTACTCTGCTCTGTAACTAGGGTCTCACTTCACAAGCAATGAAACTTTCTGTGGGACTGTTGAGAAGCCTAGGAATTTTGCTGTCCAGGAAACATGGACGCACTGAATGTGCTAACATAGAGGACATGAGACCAGAAGGCAGAGTGAAGAGAAAGTGTTATCTCTGCCCCACTCCTGAGAAGACACTGTTGGGACTATTTCATGGATAGTTTGATCAGGTTTTTCTTCTAGCCGAGGAACAAGCAGGCTCTGCCAAGTTGAAGAGCCCATTCAGGGCTATGACCTTTGCTTTATGAGCCCTGGGCTCTGAGAGAGCCAGGCCACTGGGAACAAAGCAGCCATTAACCAGACCTTGGCATCTCTACAGTCAGGATGCAGGCAGCTACTACCTTGTTAGAACCTAGAGATCCAGGACAGCAGAAAACAGGTCAAGTATGTTCAGATCAGAAGCTCTGGCTGAAAGACAGACTGTATGATGCAGGACTGAAAGGAAAGCTTTTGAGGAAGTTTCCCTCTAGCTTATGATTTTTCAGTCTTAGTGCTTACTCACATTTTGAGCTACAGAATTACTTAAAGAGATTTGTCTTATGCAGTGTAGTGCGTTTAGCCTCACACATGGCTTCCAGTTGCAAGCAACATTTTCTCTCAAGCCATGAGAACACAAAATACCTGCAGACATTGCCAGTTGTTCTTTTGGGAGGGCAACACTGGCTCCCTAGTTCAGAGCTGCAGTTACATTTCCCAGTCTGGGGGAGAGGGTAGAAAAGGAAGGGGAATGTATACAAAGAACGTGCTTTTCACGTGTAAGTATTGAAGAAGCTTCCAGCCCTGACCGACCTCCTGCTCCTCGTCTTGGACCTCAGTTATCCTCCAGCTAAAGGCTTTGCAGCCCTGGGGATGATGAAGAGATCTGCTGAAGACCACATGAAGATGAGAATGGATGCCTGAGTCCTACAACCTCTAATGACTGTATTAGGAAAAGACCTGTGACTAAGCCAGGCCATTTCTTCCTTAGTCCTTTATGACCTGCCAAAGATCAGAGTGATCTCTGACTCTCAGGTGTAGGTGACATCACATGTACAGAATTCTTCTAGGAGCCATAAGGAAATTTCCAGGAGGCACCAAGTCTCTGGGTGTTAGTGGTAGGGATGAGTAGAGTGGCACAATCGTCAGAACAAGTTAAGCATTTTGTCCAAGTCAGAGACCCAACTCCTAGGACTTTTTCCCAGGATCGTAGTGACCCAGGATGTGCCTGTGATCCTACTTGATCCTACTTTCCCTGCTGAGGCTAGCTGCTATCTAGTAAAACTTCTACTAGCAAATAAGGATCCTATAAGCCATCACTCTTCCTAAAGGGAATTGAGCAGTAACAGGTCTCCATTGCTTCCAGTTGCTGTCCCCTCTGAATTTTGAATACTTATATTACAACGTAACACTGCATCTATGACTTTCACATCAAAGTGAAAACATGAGTCTTCAGGCTCAAAGGAAGAAACTCCACAGTCTCCACCTAATGATCGCCACCATCCATTGGGCCATACAGAACCTAGCAGAACCGTCAATGAGGATTCCTTCTTGGGGTGTATGCTTTCTGGGGCATGCAGGTTCTAAGGCAAGTTAGTTAATTAGGCATGTCCCCTATTTAGACCAGCCCAAATTTTATAGTCAACTGATTCCTACTTCTATGAACCATTAAAAATGAACTGGGTTGCTCTTGGTATATGTCTGGGACAACTCAATCCTATAATGAACCCTAAAAGAGAATAAGTAAGGTAGAGGGCTGTTGACATTGTAACCCTTGTAACCATACCTAGTTCTTCATTAAAATATACCCTAAGCATCAATTTCAGACAATAAAGACAAAACCACGAACTTATCATCAAAGGAGACTAAGTACTAAATTGCCTAGAAAATAAAAGAATCCATCAACAGTGCTCAATAACTTTTTTAAGGCTAATTTTCTGTTCCATCTAACTAACACTTTCCCCTTTAGCATCTGTAAAAACATGCTATGTGCTTAAAAACACAAAATAACAGCTGAGAGGTAGTTAGATAGGCATATGTAAGTCTTGTCCTTGTTCTCGAGGCCACTGTTGCTTGGTCATTGTTTCATCTTCATGATTTTCTTTTCTTCTCTCACCTCTCACCTGCCTTTGCAGATTTGCTTATGAGGGGTGGGAATCTGGCTTGGCTGTGCCTGACAAGTGCAGGTGTGCCTCTGGCCTCTCCTGTCTGACCCACCCATCAAAGCACAATGAAGATTGGCTTCCTTTCATTGATTAGGGACCACTCTGGCACTAGGCTTCTTTTTCATGGGTCAGTGACTTTTTTCCATTGCCTTCCTAACTTCTTTTTCTTCTATGAATCAAGTCAAGGTCACAGCTGTGAGCTAAGGGGGCCGTATTTTGTTTCAGGTTGGTTCTCCGGGCTGAGAGATGTGTAAATAATGAAGCTTAGAATGCAGTGGCTGGTAATCAAAGGCAAAATGAAAAAAAGATTGGGTGACATGATAAAGAAAAGGAAGGAAAACTATCTCAAAGAAATCGCCACTGTCTTTTAGGAATCAACTCTCCATGCACTCTTTGCCCTCCGTGAAATGAGTCTAAATCCGCTTCCCTCTCTTTATTCCAGAGACTAGAGAAGGGAGCAGGTTCTTCTGAGGAAATATGGCTCGGTACACACCTTCACACACTGAGTGCTCTACTAAATGGCGCTCACTAACTTCGGGAAAAGCATCAAGGGTGAATTCCCTTATTAGAGATCATCAGCTTTTGCCCGGAACTCTCCGTACATCTTATACGTAGGGCCACGGTGGAAGCACAAGGTGAATGTCATGCTTGAACTTACTCTGCTGAACAAAAGTAACTGGCGTTTAAACTTGAAGGTGTGTTCAGTGGACTCAGCCACAACTCATTATTTTCATGAACACACATTCCTAGGTAACCTTATCATAAATACAGAATAGACGCTTAATTTTCTCAAGTTTATAACGTGGCATATCAGAAGAACAAAACAGAGAAAAATGAAATATATATATATATATATATACCAGGAGAAAATATTCCATCACCAGAGCCCCCTGGCCAGCCAATGATTTCTCTCATTTTCTTTAGTGTAACATATTCTAGCAGCACAAATACAGGAGCGATCTCATAGGTGAACCTGAAAGGTAGAAATGACCATATTTTATGTATGCAGCTTAAATAAGTTATTTACTATCATAATATCACTCAGTTTCTCCTTTTAAAATTTACATTCATAGATGTAAGGATTATAACATTAAATATAAAATTATTTATAAAAGGTTTTCCAAAATATTACTTATTTTTCTATTGCCCTAAAATGAAGATCTTCAAATGTTGGCACAACGTGCAGGGGTAGTTTATTACATTGAATACAGAACATTACACAGTGGGACTACATAAAAGGCAACATTGGGTTCTATTTCTCTTTCGTGTAACATGTTATTTTGAATCAAAATGTTAAAAAGTCTCCTGCATTTTAAAAGTTTGCATACTTTGGTAAAATAAAAAAAAACATATCAAGGCGATTTCTTAAATTAAGCCAGAGTGAGAAGGGACACATGATGTAAATCGATTCACACGGAAGAGGTTTCCGTGTAACCAGGTACTCACATGTTAGTGTTTGCTGTTGATGTCAGCCAGTCTGCAGCTAATCCAACCATATCCAATCCAGTAGACAGCTGATTAAAGTATCGAGGATGCCCTGAATAAAATAGAATTAGGATTGCAACCAGTGAAAATCAGAGTCTCCCAAACACATGGTTTTTATATCTAAAGGATCTTGACAGACACCTCAGTTGCAAGAGATGAATATTTAGAAATCATATATGCAAATGTGCCTTGAGTAAAGACACACAATCACATGCACACTTGTGCACACACGCTGAAGCAGCTCTTCCTGTAACCAGAGGCTGCTTAGGGTTTAGCGTTCCCTAAGAAACACTCTAAAGATCTTCTCTCAAATGTGCCCTATAAAAGTAATATGCACTTTGCAATGTGGAGACTAGATCATTTCCTACGATACTTCCAATATAATTGCAAAATAAACTGTTATGATATCCCAAATCACTCTTCCCATTTGCACGGATACTGCTAAGAGTCCTTTTGTTGAGCTGTTCTGAGAATCAGTCATACCATGACTTCCTTCGGGCATGCCAGCATTCATAATAATATCAGTGACAAATGACTGATGATTACAAAGACAAGACAAAAATGAGAAAAGAGGACACTGTGCTGAGTGGTCCGCCCTGGATTCAAAGGTGATGAGTGCCCGGAGAAGACAGAGACAAAGCTAATTCTTGACAGTTCTTCCCTGTCTGAGTATTTGATTATAATCAACAGAGCCCCCTCATAGCTGAGATTTAGAACAGAGCTGAACACAGTCAGCATTACTGTCTTATCAACAGATATGCAGAAAAAATATGTTCCATAGATAGATTCACCCATTAAAAGGATTATCTAATCAACTTCTATATTTCTCTAAAATTCTGCAAATGGATTGACATTCACATACCACTGAGGCTGTTATTTAAAATGTGATTATAAATATCTCATTGGGAGTTTGTTTTCTCAACTTGTCCCAGAGCAGCCTACCAATAAATCTATGTTTTGTTTAGCAACAGCAATTTGGGAAGAAGCCTAATTATGGAAGTGGCATCTGATAAAAAAATGATATCTGTCACTTGCTGGACATCTGTCCAGTGCCTGTGATGTAAGTCTCACATCCCAAGTGTGGGCAAAGCAAGATAAAGGACACTGGAAAAAATGTGTCGCTTATCTCAGGGACTAAACAGTTCTCTTATCAGCCCCGGGCACGTGCCTAGAGAGTTTGACAATGGGAATAGACAAATAATGTGGAGGAGTACAATTTAGAGGGACTGGTATTTGTGCACCTCTAGTTAATTTTTGGCATTACCTCCTTTACAGCCTCAAATCATGCTCCCACCTCTTTTCCTCTCTTCTGCAGTCCCATTGACTCTGGCCTAATCAGTTTACTCATTCAGAAAAGGTATAAAGTCCCTCAGCTGCTGCAGTTGCTGTTGCAAGACACCACCCACTTCTCTCTGCCTTATTGACTTCCCATTTCATTGTAGCCCGAAGCTGACTTCACAGCCTACTTCTCTCTCCAGAGTGCACTCTGCTCTCCTGTCCCCAAATCATTTTTTGAGTGAGGAGATCAATCTGGATTTATAGCTTATATGCATTTCTAAGTGAACCTACCTATTACCTCACAGGATTTAACTCTGTGGAAATCCTGGCATGAGAACCTCTGTATAAAACTAAGAGGAGTTCTAAGGTGTGTGCAGGGGCTCTGGATATCAGAACCCAGTCCACTGTGATTGAACAAATACTGGGGGTAAACTAAACACAAGCTTGATGTTTCTGGGTTTCCTTCCCTCCGTAGAGTTTGTGACCTTGGTCTGCAATTTTATCTGACTTTCTCCTGCATCATAGCTTTCATTCACTGATTATGATGTGAAACTACGGTGGGAGTAGTTTGATAGGTCAGAGCATGCCATTTGGGGTTCTGACAGAAATATCCCCTTAATTATATTTGTTCTTCTTCAGTGGCCCTATGTGCTCCCTCCAAGGGATTCCCACTGTACCCACCCAGGGCTGTCTGAGAACTTGAAAAGCTGCCTGTGAATCCATCAGGAATTCCAGAAGCACCAAGCATTCTGAGTACCTTGGCCCATGTGATGCTGAGCGAACCATGCTCCACTCCAACCACGAGAAGTCTCCTGCACACATTATCAAATGAGTCCTAATGGATGTATGAAAACCAGTACCTAGCAAATGAAACCTGGTGCTCACAGTCACTGGGAGAGGAGCCAAGAGTCCTCTAAAACTGCTTTTTTTGTGAACTGACAACCCACAGAAGGATGCTCCTCCTACACTGGCTTCAGTTTCCTTTGTCTAAGGATTCTCTTAAAGATAGAATACTACAATAACATTACCCTATTTCTCACAGCCACCACAAATGAACATAGCAATCCCTGCAGACACTATTCTAGAATCCTACTATCCACGGGAGTTTCTAGTTCCAACACTACAAGTGATTTGAACAAGGCACAGACACCTCATTTAAAAATCTCCACTGCCCTTCAATCCTTTCTAAAGTTCGAGGCCAAATGGAAATTAGGTTAAGAGAGACCAGGTACATTTTATAAAATGATCTTCAAAGGATCATAAGATACTGGATAGTGACAGAGAGAATAACTGCTTTGATAACCAGTTGACAAACAGAGTCCTAACAGAATAACAAACCATAAAAGCTTTCCAGTTGAAGACAAAAGCTGCCTGGTGATTTTTTTTAAAGTGCTATTTGGGCATATGTGGGCAGAAGACAAAACATGGCATGGATAATATTGAGCTATTAGTCTTAGTCCATCAGATTTTTATCTTCACTTTAAATAAAATGCACCACAGCAACATTTAACTAGTAGTTTAAAAATTATAGCAAAAATATAAGAATTTAATCGATCCATTTATTCCCCCTGACAGTAAATAGAGCATTGATACACAGAACTATTAATTTCATTGACTGACAATTCCCATTATCTTAATTCTAAATTGTATTTCAAAGACTAGCAGCTTTTAAGGACAAAGATGTAAAAAAAAAAAGTATGCATTCTTTTTTTATTTGTGAGCAGCACAAACAAAGGGAAGTAATTTGCCATTAGCCTATTTAAATGTCAGATGTGGGGGATGGGTCAAGCGGGAAAGCATTAGAGGCATTGCTGAAGTTTAAACGGATGGACACATGCAAAGTAGGTTGGAGCCTGGCGTGTGCGTTCTGGTGGGTTTTCAGGAGGATTAACTAATGATAGTTAATAAGCATCCAAAGAATTATAATCCACAGAAATCAACAAGTTGAACTCATTTCCCTCATATCCATTTCCAAGTTTACAAAGTGGATAATAATTACACAACAAATCAGTTTCCCAAGGCTTCTATGCAAACCTTTCTTCTCTGATCATATAAAGAATGTTCAGGGGAGAAAAAGCTAAACTGGTTTTGTAGCAAAATTCTTAAAATGTTTTTTGTTTGTTATATTAATAAATTGCTCACAAAATGGCAGCATAAAATATGATGTTTGCGTGGTAACCAACGCTTACTTAATATTTCACATTTATTAGTTGCCAGCAAATCGCTTTAATTCTGCAAACCATTGTAGATCCATAAACTTTCCCTCCCTCCCCTCAGAAAGGCATTCAGATTTATCATTTTAATCTGATTTACTGTGTATCAAGATGATTAGATGCGATGTAGAAAAAAAAAGCAGGGCACTCAGGACTTGGGCGGAAGAAGACTCTCGAGGTTTCAAACTGTTGTTGCACCTGGAACTACAACATCATTTTATCCTGTTTTAGAGGATGCTAAGAATCCAATAGAGCACAACATGCATGTTTAAAATGGGCCCTCAAACATGTCAGCTATTCTTATCTACTTACGCAATAGTTTCGAAGGAGAGAAATCTTTGTGTAATACTGTTGGACTGCTAAGCATGTCTATGTGGGGGGGGGGTGTGTGCGCGCGCGCGTGCGCGCGCGCACGCTCTCGAACGTGGGCACTTCTCTCAAAACTGGAGAAAAAAATGGAATTTAATTCTAAAGTTTAGTCGTTTGAAACAATGACACAACGTTCTCCTTCCAGCCTGAAGATTATATAGATTGGTTAGCGGGGATTCCTGATGAGTTCCGGGCCAAGGAAATGACCAGCAGCACACTGGAGTTCAGGCTTACTGGATCTCATCCTATTCTTTGCAGTTCTCTTTTCCATATTCCCTTTCTTTTTCCATTTTGGGTCGCTTCTACTGGCCCCTGCTGACAAATGGTTGCTTCTACAACCTCCGATTAATCTCGGTGCCAATCTGACAATTTATACCCCATGGCCGCTCTGTTATTAATAACAAGGTGCTTTTGAATCGCTCTAATGATGACTGTTTTTAAACGAATGTAACTTTGCAATTTTTAAAATAATGCCACCCAACATAACAGAAATAACTTTTATAGAAAAAAATGAAAATTGCAAAAGAAAAGGCTTTATTATTGCTGGCTGCACAATACCTGTTTTGATTGCATATTTTAGAGTTGTTTGGCAATGCGTCAAAATTTCCTCCAAGTTTTGTGGTTGGTCTGCTAATTCCCAATTATACTCTTGAAGTAGCTCATTGGGGTAATGGAAATCAATCACTTTAGTTGATCTATCGAAAGTTTTCACCACATACTGAAGCAAAATGTTCATAACATCTTGCAGAAACGCCAGAGTGGGCCTTTCTCCATCACTCGCTGGTAGCAGGTCTAGAGAATGAAATGGAAAGGACGCTTTAGATGTCACTACACAAACATCCAGGCAATTACTGATCGGTTAGTTTTGCCTTGAGCTGATTTTATTAGCCCTGTAATCGTAGTGCTCAAGAGACTGATGTAAGGGGATCCCTAGGAGTTGGAGGCCAGATTGGGTTTGAGAGAGAGAAGACCCTGTCTCAAACCAAAACCACAGCATATGGAAACACAAGCGAATAAAATCTCCTTCCGGAATTAATCTTTGCATTTTATTCTTAACATATTGTGTTGCTTGGTTTATTCTTTTTCCAAAAAGAATAGCTCAGCTTGTCTATTTTACAGGCGTTTGTTCTAAATGTTCTATTTGAGTAAATCAGCTAAATTGTTTGTCAATACTCCGCATCGGAAATGTTTGAGAAATGCCTTAGCGCAAACCAGGAAAGATGATTCACGGCAAGTTATGATCCCTGGCTTTCAAAGGCCAGGTGTTTCCAAAGTTGGGGTGTGTGGGTGTGTGTGGGTGTGCGCGTGTTCCCGCACTGTTTGGGAGACTGGGAGTCATGCAGGCGAAAGTAAAATTTGGCGCCTAGGGCTCACGGAAACAGAATCGTTCCTCGGTGAATTAACGGTTACAAATTACTCTGGATCCAATCGAACACCTAAAAATCCCTGCAATTCCGAACCACTTTGCAGGACATTTGGAAATCTGTCCTACCCAGAGGCTGGGGCAACACCGAGAACCCGACCGTGGCGCACCGGGTTGCCTCAGCCAGCCCCAGCTCTCGAGGCTGCGCTGGCGCGCGTCGCTGTGGCCATTGGCTAGGGTTAGGGAAGGCCAAGGCCGAATTCTCAGAGCGCTCAGAGCCCACGTTCCCCCCCAATTCAGTGGAGGATTCTCAGAAGGCCCGCCCCCCGCCGTCCACTTGGCGCCGCAGGGTCAGGCGTCCGCAGGGCGGAGCGCGATCCTGGCCAGCCGTGGACTTTACCTGTTGCGTGAAGAAACGCGTAGTTGACATCCGCTTTGGGGCAGCTGCAGGGTTTTTGATTGCAGGTGCAGGCGACCTTCCGGGTGGCGGCCCGCGGGGCCACACTCCCGCCGCTCTCCGATGGCTTTTCAGAGTCTCCGTAGAGCAGAGCTGGACAAGGGCACGGAGCACGGGACCTGGGTCAGCCGGCGACCGGACCCGCTGGCTCCCGCATCCCTCCCTCCCGCAACTGAGGACTCGGCCGGCCGACGCAGGCTGCGGGCGCCGAGCGGAGTCTTTTCTGCCGCCAGCCGCGAGCCCCCGACCTCGCCCGCCCGAGCTGCCCAGCGCAACCCCACTCACCGCACAGCTTGTTTCCGATGCCGCCGGTGAACTTCTGAGCCACTTGGCACCAGGCTCTCGCTGCAATCACCAGGCACGGGAAAAGCGAAGCGTAAAGGGAACAGACGATCGAGTGAGAAATTTCGTTCCTAGTGAACGTGGTCTCTGAGTCGGGAGTCTGGGAACCCGGCGCCAACCTCGCTAGCGGCCACCGGCGACTCTGCTTCCAGCAGGTGGGGGAGCCCGAGGGAACCTGATGCCTGGACCAACCCTAGCTTTACCGTGTCCAGAAAAAAGGCCACACCTCAGCCTTTTGCACTTGTCTCCCAGCTGCTCAGGTTTCCAGACCCGACTTGCCGGCCCTGGGCTGCCCTTCCTAGAGACATCAGGCTGTTTGTTTCGCAGCGTTAGTCTGTCAGAGTCCAAACTCCATCCCTTTTCCCATTTTATCTTTCTTTGCTCCATTCCTTCCATACGCAGGGTCTAGACGTCCCTAAGCAAAGCCCCGGCCCTTGAATTATGACTCCCCCAGACGCCTCAATCTTTCAGGAGCCCACGCTTAGGGGAAGGGGCCGAAACACCCCGGGCCTTTTCCCGGGGGGACGGGACAAAGGGCTGCGGGTGGTTGAGGTTCTCACCCAGTTGAGGACTTAAGCCAGAGAGCAGAGCTAAGCTCCCGAATAAGTTTCCTGTTGCAAATGTCAAGGCTTTGGTCATCTGCATAGCCCCGCAAACCCCAGGCCACCTCCAAAGCTCTCCTGCTGCAGGTCCCGATTTTCCTACCTGTCCCCGGGTTCTCGGGATCTCCCGAGCCATCTTCAGATCCGAAGGACCAAAAGCCGGAGCCGGGAGATGCCATGGGCTCTGCGAGATTGGCGCCGGTCGCCTCCGAGTGGCTGCAGGAGAGCTGCCTTCGGCTTGACCCTGCACGCGCGTGCGTGCGTGCGCGTGTGAGTGTGTGTGTGGCGGGAGGAGGGTACCGCGCGGGGATCGGCGCGGCCGCGCGACGAAGATGGGTGTCACACAGGGACAGGAAACGTGCTGTCTGTGTGTGCCAGTGCTCGTGCGTGTGTTGGAGTCAGGGCGCAGGGCCGCGCCGCTGTGCTGTCCGCTGAGGTTAAATGGGGAAGTAGCCAGGATCCTCGCGGTCAGTGGGTAGACTGGAAAATAGAAAAGGCCCAGGAGATTTTTTTTAGGGAGAGGGAGCTTGGTGAGAAGATGTGGGAGTGATGGAAGGGGAAATGGAGGAGCTGGGTCGTGAGGTGCGAGGCTGTGCTTTCTAGATGCGGGGGAGGGAGGCGTGTCGGCGCCGCGCGGACCCAGCCACAGGCGCTCCCTTCCCGTTTCTGCCGGGACGCGCTGTCCAGGGTACTACCGCAGCGCGCAGCACGCTGGCCTCGGTGACCCCGGGCACCAGGGAGATCTTGACAAGACTGGAAGGGTGACCGAGACCGATTTTCCGTGTGCATCGATTGGCTCATTGTTTGAGCGGCTCTGGCTGCGGCCGTGCAAAAGCGGCTGTTCTCGCGCCTGTCCTCCCCCAAACCGGTGCCGAGGTCGCTGTGACCTCCAGAGCCCAGGCCACCTGGCCGCAATCAGGCAAAGCTCCAGAGCTTAGGGGAAGGTACTAAGAGGGGTGGGGGAGGTTGGCCGCTTACACGCCGGCAGACTCCTTCCATCTCCTCAGCAGAACCTAACGTCTGCCTGCTGAGCTGAGCCAGCCTTGGGGGTGGGGGGCGCAGGGTTCCTGTGCCATCGTGCACTGGGTCCACAGACCCACCATCCGGGTTTTGACTGACGGCTGAGTAGAAAGACTGCTGATTGAAACAATTAAAATCCATGCTGGAGTCTATCACTAAAGACCTCAGGCTGGGAAAAACTAAATAAATAAAACGAAAAGAAACTTCTTCAAAGGAAGCGAGGGAGAGCTGACACAGCCCACAGGATTTATGGTTGATGGGGGAGGGGGACCCGGCTACTTGGTGACCTTGGCCTATAGAGGCGTGAAACAGCCTGCTGCTTATGCGTGACTTGAGGATTCCGGTGCGTAGGAGGGGTACAGAGGGTTTCGAAGTAAGCAAGAATGACTTTCCAAATCCTAGGAAAAAAGGCACCTTCTCTTTTCAGGGGCACTCAAACCAACTACCTCTCTCCCCTTCCCAAAAGGAGTCCTTACCGTCAGAGGGTGCATAGGAACATAAGATTGGCGTCGACTTCCAGGCCCAGAGAGAAGTAGTTCTCCCCCCCTCTCCCAATAAGGGAATGAAACAATCCTTCTGTTTTCCTTTCCCTCAAAGGCTCTTAAACACAGGGCTGGCACCTGGAGGATTTGGGGCCCTTGGACTTCGCTTTGCCTCCTCTTGCCTATACCAAACCCTTGACTCCCGCTGCTTTCGGCCATTTCCGACCTCCTTCCCTGTGTTCCCTGATCTACAGGCGGTTCCCATGGTCCTCACAGCCCTTTGGTCCTTGAGTTTTAAAACGAACGAGGCACCAAAGCTGTTGCCAGAGCAGGGACCCTGGAACCTTCAGTCTTGGCGACCAGAGTCATTTATTTTGTTAGGGATCATGAGCCCCCACGGGTGGCTGTGCCGACCGTCCAAGTCTTGGGTCTCTAAATGCATTCTGTCCTTAAAACCTTATCTTCTTCCCATGTGTCCAAATCCAGGGGGCCAGGGAGGATCTAGTTAGTGGACGCGGGATCCGAGGGTGCGATTGGCACTGTTGACATAGTGCTCAAGGCGTGTCTCTAAATTTGCTCTGAGGAGAAGCAGGAGCATGCTGAGGGAGAGCAGTAATCTTAATCCTAGGCCTCAGTTCGGTCAGTCTTCAGGGTACTCCAGGCCTGGTCGCTTCAGCTGGCAGAGGCAACAGCTCCTGGAATGCACAGACCGTGGCTCGCCGCCGTCTGTTGGACGCTGGATCCACCCAGCCTTGTGGCTATGACTTGGAGAGCCTGGTTCTTTGTTTAAATCCATACCAAATCCTGCAAATAATTCTCTTCAAGACAGCTGGCTGGGGTTGAAGCTTTTTACTACGGATGAATGGTCGGAAATAAAAAGGTTCATAAACACACACACACACACACACACACACACACACACACACACACACACACACACACACACACCTCTTCCAAGGAAGAAATGAATTAAATCAAGAGGAGGGTAGATTCTCAATATCTGAATTTAACTTCATCAAAAAACAGTGACTTTAAACGGTACTGTTTAAATGCAATTGAATCCTGCAGCTATGAGTATTTTTAAATCTAATGTTCTTTGCATTAAAAATATTTTTGTCACTCCCCACTTCAGATACAGGCTGGAACTGGGTTTGTCTCTTAAAAATCCACCCCATACTAGACAGCAATTTGCTTTGTAAATTTTTTCATTTCCCTAAAGAGCCCATTCCCCCTCCCCCCTTGCCCCTGGTTGGTGATAACAAAAGAGCACAGGGAGGTAATAATTACAGTCATTACTTCACAAAGGAGACGGCACAGACTGGGAAGGGAAGGCTGCTACTAGGGAAGGTTCTCCTGCTAATGTAGGAGACCTGCACCTAACTCTCTAGCATAGCCCAGAGGAAGGTTTCATGGGATGACCTATTTCCTGTCCACAGTACACCCAGAAATCCCCATGGCAGGTGGGGTCAAAGAAGGACATTTGGTACAAGTTTCCCCTGTCATTTTGGTGCTTAAATGTTGAGGGACCAAGAAAGAATAGATAGAAAGAAAAAGGAATGAAAACAATGACAACATTGCAATCTTCTACCAAGGGCTGGCTATTTCCTTTTCTAGCCCTACTTCATCTGGGGTGCTGGGGGTGAGGTAGATCTGTCTGTTGCCTCTCTACTAAGCAACTGAATATACCTTTGCAGAAACTCTTGCAAGGACTTTGCTATGCAGGGTCCGCTGGAAGCCAGGATTAAAGAACAGGTCTGGCTGGCAGCAGGGCAGGGCTCCTCCCTACAGCACCTGCTCCAGGTAAGGGCACTGGGGAGCAGGAAGCCTTCGCCAGCCTAGGTGCCAATACTTCTGCTTCCCCCATATCAATCTTTGAGCCCTGCTGTCCTGGTTTCTTGTGCCAGATACAGGTCCTGCCCCTCCATAGGTTGGCACAATTAGGGTGACTCCTCTGTCCTGTCTGTTTGTCTGCCCCAAAACTGGAGCAGAGCTACCTAGGGAAGGAACAAGGAGGAGAGTACATTTGAATTTGGGGCTTGGCCCTGTCTTCAGCTGGATCTTACTTGTACAATGAACACATTGTAAACAAGCCTCTTTCTGGGGAGCGTTTGAGGCTAACTCTGCAGAGACTATGACAACTCCTGGACACCAAAGTTATCAGAGTCCCCTTGCATTGGATTTTTGGGAGCAGGGTGGGGGCTGGGGGGATTTTGCAGACCACCGAAGTCACAAGAGCTCCTGCCACCAGTCCAGTTCTGTATCACAGACAGAGGCTCCAAGGCACAAGGCAGACAAGCCTATGTAAAACACAGGCTTTCCAGGATGCTAACTTTATTTAGCAGTATTAATAATCAAGAGAGGAGAAAACTCAAGTTTGAGATGAATTCATTCTTCAAATTTGTTACACTTCAACCTTGCCTTTGTTCTGGTATACCCAACCATGAGTGACTGTCATTTGGTCCTGGGAAAGTCATTTCAAGAAAGAAGGAAGGAATCTCTTAAACCATTTTAATATGAGCAGATGTGTACAGACTGCTCTGGCATAGTGGGTACCTCAATCAGAAGCAGCTGAATAAAGGGATACATTAGGGTAGTGGGAGTGAAGGGGAGGTGGGGAAAGTTTGGGCATCCAGTATCTGGAACTACCCAAGGGATTTAGATTCTCTTAATCTGAGAGGGAACAGAGCTGGCAGGGCATCAGAGGCTTCAGTGCAGGCGGCTTCCTTTGGAGAGGGTACCCCGCTGCTACTTTAGTCCTTGTAGTATCTCGGGGTGCCACACTTTCTGAAGCTTGGTAGGTGTGCTACACCTGCCTCACCAGGCGCTGCCGCTGGGAGGTTTTGCGCAGGAGCCTCCTGTAGTCATAGGGATTGGCTGAGATCCCACTCTCTTCCTCTGGGCTCCTGCAAGTCAAACCGGGTTCTCACAGTCAGTCACAACTGTTTGCAGCATTATTTACACCCACCCTTCCAGAGCTAGTTGGTTCTCTTCCTTGAACTGCCCCCCAACCACAGGAATTTAAGAAAGGTACAATCAAAATGCCAGGCTAAAGGACCCAATGTAGCTGTAATAACATTCTGGAGTTTTTAACATTCTGCAGTTTTGTAAAGTCAAAACTAGTGGCTTTTTTTGTTCCGATGACAGCAAAGCATCAGCAGGTAGAGATCACAAAGGCTGGCTTTGTTTGGAATAATTAACAACTAATAAAGAAATACCAATTTTAGTACCCTATTTAGTTTTTAAATGCCTTTCACCAAACAAGAAGATTCAAGGCAGATAAATAGATCCCCACCTTCTGGATTTTTTAAATGCTCAAACGTTTCGTTAAAATACTGGGCAGATCTGACCAATAGCTCTAATAGTGACACAACATGGTTTTAATGAGATTGCTTTCCTGGATACATTGTAGTAACTCCAGTCAACATTTCCCTTTAGTTTATTCAGCTTGCCTGAGGAAACGGGGATGTTCCCTAAATACAGCTCCATGGATCTCACAGCAATTTAGTATCGGCAAAGTATCAATGTAGTCAGGTGATAGGACTGTAAGTCTTTGCTTTCATGGAGTTTTAAGTTGGGAGTGGGAGAAGACCAAAACCAAATTTGAAATATCAGCTGATGAGAGAAACCTTAGAGAAAAGGTACGCAGTGTAGCAGGACAAAAGGTGCAAGTAATGGTGTCAAGATAGGTCACCATTAATGGTGGTAAGGTAACATTTGAGAAGAGGCTTGAAGGAAGACCTAGTGAGCCAAGATGCTCTTCTGGGTAGGGAGAAGGGGCGGTCGGTCAGTTTCGGACAATAGATCATCCAGGGGGGAAGCAGTACACACTGTTTCAGGAACAACACAGGCTATGGTAACCCGAATAGGGCAAGTGAGGAGAAACCAAGACTTGAGTAAGACGCAGAAGAATAAGGGCAAGCATGGGAGACAGCTTGATGCCTGGAGTCATGATGCATACACAAGATTAAAAACATATTCTAAGGGAAGTAGCCAGAACAAGTAGGTCACATCTATTTTTCCATTTATATGAAACATGAATAAGCAACTACACAAAGCAAATTGATTAGTGGTTTGCAAGGAAAAAGGGGGTAATACGGTTGTGATATTGGTGTGTACAGGGCTTCTTTGAGAAGTGGTGGATAATATCCTCAAGTTAATGGTGCGTATGTAATAATGTGAATATAATCAAACCCGCTGAGTTAGACATTTAAAAATGGTCAAGTGAATTCTGTTATATAAATTTTATCTTTAAAAAATATGACCAACATTTTTAATCTTTAATAGGATACAATTTAAAATCACAACGAGACATGACCCCACACATGTAGGATGCCTATTATCAAAACATAAATGCTGATGAGTGTTGGTGACAATGTGAGAAAAAGGAAACCCTTGTAGAGTGTTGGTGAGAATGTAAATTGGCACAGCCATCATAGAGGACAGTGAGCACATTCCTCAAAAACGTTAAGCTCTTACTATTTATTAGTCTCACTACTAGTATTAGTGAGACTTCAAATCTCACTGCCAAGTACATAGCCAAAGGAAATAAAGTGAATATTCTGAGAGATACCTATGGTCTAATGTTCATTTCAGTGTTATTCATAACACCCAAGACATGCAATCAAGCTGTATGTCTGTCAATGGACAAGTGAATAAACATGTGGTTGTTATATATCATAGTTTATTATTCAACCTTAAGAAGAAGCAAAACTTCAAGCTGTGGCAATATGGACTACCCTGGAAGATACTATGTTAAGTGAAATGTCACTGAAGTTCTGCAGAATCCCACTTATGTGTGGAACCTTAAAATGTCACACTCATAGAATGGTGCATATCAGGGCTTTGAGACAGGGATTTGGGGACATACTCATTAAAGAGTATACAATTTCAGTCAGTAGGAATAAATTTAAGGGATCTACTTAAATGGTAAGGATAATTAATAGCAAGACATTCATTACTTGAAATTTGTTTTAAGGTAGATTTTAAGGCCAAGCAAGTTTTAATCAGTTCAATTTAGCTATTTTGCAGTGTATGTGTATTTCACAGTATTATTATTATTTTTTATGTTTTTCAAGACAGTTTCTCTGTGTATCCTTGATTGTCCTGGACTCACTTTGTAGACCAGGCAGGCCTTGAACTCGCAGAGATCTGCCTGCCTGTCTCCTGAGGGCTGGGATGAAAGGTGTGTGCCACCACACCTGGCTACAATATTATTTTTTATACCATAAATTTTACACAATTTTAATTTATCAATTTAAAAAAATCCATGAAACACTATATTTGCTTGGCACACCCTCCCCCAATCCTACTTAAACCTTACTGGGCAATGTCAACAGTTGGTGTATATCTAATTGTGGTTATGGGTATATTTGTGTACACATAAAGCTATTCTTGGTGAAATAATACAATTGGGCATATAATTTAGTCTTAAATTTTGCTAACTATTCCAAAATGTAATTCAGAACTATTCTTCTTTATATTTGTTTTTGGCTTTAAATCCAGGATCTTACTGATGTTGTACACTATTTCTGTGAGATATCTCTACAGTCTTCCTTAGTTTAGAAAATTTCCTCACCTCCTGGAGTTACCTTGTTTAGCGCTGGTATGTGAATATCATTTCCCCTTCAAGGTCTTTTGATGTGAATATTGCATTAGGTTCCCTGATATCCACTACTTCCTTAAGCTCCCAGCATGGAGCTTTGCGTAAAGTGGCAATAGTAAATGGTGGTTAAAAATCATTGACTCTAAGTCTACAAAATCCTGTGTAAAAAATTTCTGGCTCCATCAGTTATGTGGGTGACTATTTACAGTCACTCTAGTCTGGAGACTTAGTACCCACATGTATAAAAGACGGCAGTCATAGTAACTGTCTTACCAGTTCAGTGAAATGACAGCATAGTGCCTAGAACAAATCAAGCACTCATCAATGCCAGCTCTGGCATCTTTATTCTCGTGGATACTAAAAACACACCCACAGATGCTGCTAGGAAGCAGGCAATGTTCCTGGGATGGGACGTTTTCACAGTGGGCGTGGATCTGTCAGCTAGCAGAAGATGCTTTAGAGGAAGTAGAGTCAGCTGCTACAATAGGAAGTAGAAAGCAACCGAGAAGCATGTGAGAACCCTGGTTGGAGAACCCTCATCAGGTTATGACCTTAGACAAATCATTCGTTCTCTCTGGCACCTGATGTTCTATCCGCCTGTATAGAACTCAGTGCTTCTCCCAGAACCCACTAAGCTTGAACAGGTTAGAGCTTTTGGTTCCAAGGTGGAAGAATGCATCTTCTTTTTGGAGACAAGGGCTTAGAAATCACGGTGCAGGTAGATTTTGAAAAAGCAAACAAAGAGAGATAATAATAGCAATCAGTATTTATAGAAAACCTCTTCATGAACACAGTGTGCTTAACCAGCTCTTCATTTCACTTCATGTCTAGAACTAATAGTGAGGCAGGAATTTGAAAATTTCTCTGGAGGTGTGAAAACAGTGGCTCAAAGAGCCCAGACAACACGAACAGAGCTTCTGGAGTGGTTCAATTAGGGTCCAAACCCAAGACACTTAGACTCTAAAAACCCCCATAACCACCATTTCACACTGTAAAAGAGAAGGAAGGGTGAGGGTGTCGATGTGCCAAGGCCAACAAGATGTCGGCTATTGGTTTCAGATCAGTTCCAGCTTGTCCATTGATGCTCTTATTTCCTATGCACCATGTTTCTATTCTATTATGCACCCCAGCCTCAAAACTTCACATTGAATTTTGGAGGAAAAAAATGAACAATTATTCCAAAAGTTGTAAGGAAGCTTCAAGATAAATTATTTAATGCCATTAGTGCTGAGATGAAAAAAAAAATCATATCCACGACACTTATTTGATTCTGAAAATTAGAAACATAATTAAAATTCCAGTAAACGAGACCAGCCATGGTGGCACACATGTTTAATCCCAGTGCTTGGGAGGCAGAAGTAGGTAGATCTCTGTGACTTATAGGCTAGCTTGGTCTACATAGAGTTCCAGGCTAGCAAAGTTAAATGGTAAGACCCTGTTTCAAAAGACCTCATGTAAGTGATTAAAATTACCTTATTTAGACCTTAGTACAGATAAAAGTATGTTGTATTGCTTATAGTTAGGATGACCATATAGTTTATCACTTAATTGACACATTGAAGCTAAGGAGTATGAATGGGGAAAAACAAGATGCATGATACTACTACCATCATATTAATGGTTTTACTTTGAGCAATATGTCACTAATAAGATGAAATATTGGGGAAAATACGATGTCATTATTGTATATATAAAACAAAATTGCTTAAATCAGAATTTTTGAATTTCCATTCAAAGTTTATCATTAAATGTTATACAGACTGTAAGTTATTACCTTTCATTACTGTCAATGCATTGATCCTGGAGTTCCTTCTTTGCTTTCGATTCTCTTACATTTGAGCTATGTTCCTTTGGTACAGCTTGAGTGGACAAAATTTCCTTATAATAGAAATCTTCCAAACCTAGCAATTTTCCTTGACTGCAAATGAACACACAAACATGTTATATAGTCAGTATAACTTCTATTTTTTTTATTTACAGGGTAAGTTTTATCTTCTTTTGAAGTATTTACTGTAAATTAAGAGCATCCCATACATGCCCACATATATGGGAGAAATCTTGAAATGTAAAAAACAGTACATCCTGTTAACTAAAAGTATCACTTATCTCTTACCTTGCATAAAACCTTAGCTACTGTACTGGTGTCTCTTGCCTTTATCGGGTTTAACTTAACATGAACTGGAAGTTTCTAGAATTTCCAGAGACAATGGTGTGCCAGTCTACATTCGTGTTCACACCTGCCTCATGGATAACTGTCATGAAGCCAGCCTTGATGCATGAATACAAAGCATTTTCACATGTTTTAATACATAACCTTAACTGACTTCTGTTATAGGTTCCCCAGGTGACAAATAGGGAACTCTGTCTATGCTAAATAAAAACACCCTCTTCCATTCCTAGCATTGTCTGAAAATTATATGACATGATAATAAGATTAAAATGTCAAAATATTGAAGTATTGAAGGACTGATATATTATAGGGAAAGGAAAATCATGTGAAGATAAGTGTGCCATCCCTACAAGAACAGCAGCTTTGGCCATCCCAGTGATCCACAAAAAGTATAAAATGTTACATTTAACATGCATGAAAGGACCATAAAACAAAAAGGAAAAGAATGTCTGTAGATATTGAAGTGTTCTGATAGCTTAATTACCATTATTAAATAGGCAGAGAAAAGCAAAGTCTATTACCAATGATGTAATGTACCCAAATCATATTTGAATTCTTAGTGAATGCTTTGTATAGTTCTGGCTCAGTATATTTAATTTGTAGGTTCCATATAGTCCTCATACTTAGTATATACATATATTGGGACCATGCTACTTTCCAAATATATGTGATTTGTAATACAATTTGAACATAAAGATTTATAGTTCTATTTGCACAAAATGATACTGTAATTTAGAAAGGATAATTACCTGTCTTTTCTTAGTCTCCGTTGTTCTTCTTGGATTGACTTCTAAGGGGAATAGAAGAATTGAAAATATATAATATATAGTAACATGAAATTATAATGCAGAATATTTATTATCTTTATGTTAGATGAGAAGTAGGGAAAATCAGGATAAGTGATTGCTAGCTTATGAAATTATTTCATATAACACATACTATGCGATTCTGTTTTTGTGGGATTCTAGAAAAAGCAAATGCATAGATGCCAGTCAATTAGGCTTGGGTCAGGAATGGAGTATGAGAGTGGCTGGTAATGAGCAGCATTTCATTTCGGAGTGATAGAAATGCTGTAGAATTGACTGAGGTGACCGTTGTACTCAAAGCCATTTTGTTGTATTCTAACTGGGTGATTTGTATGATGGGCATATCCCAACACAGTTGTATGAATCAATGTACCTATCTATGTCTGGACCTTTCTGTAGGTAGGTACGTCCATGCAGATTCTGTAATAAACATTAGGTAGTTTTCTACTTGTGTTTGGAGCTAGAAGAGAAATCCAAGTCAGAGACAAAGGTTCTGAACTCTGCAGTGACCAAGGTCATGACAGCTGATGAGATTATTTTAAGGAATTGAAAGATGAAGACGTTGTAAGGTTGAATTCTGGGCAACACGGTGAGGGAAATGAGCATCATGCAGAAGCATGGCAGAATCAGCAGAGGGAAGGGGATGACTAGACCTGGCCTAGCTAGCTGAGAAGTCAAGTATGACTTCTTGCAGAGTCCAGTGAAGGAGGAACATAATCAAATTTATGCTTCAGAAAAAGCAAATTTTCTGGAATAGGTTGGGGAAGATGAGATTTGAAACCTGAAATAGTCTGATTGAGAGATGGTGATAGTCAGAATTGGAGAGACTCTATGAGGCTAGAAAAGGAGGATAAATTGGTAGCTAGAAGGCAAAATGTAGAACAACTGGTATAGACATCAGGTATAAAAGGAAGGGCAAGACCCAGGATGACCACCAAGCTCTTGGTTTTGACAACTAAAGTGATGGCAGTGGCATGCATGGACACAGTAACATGAAAGGAAAGGAAGCCCAGTAGAGACCCTCCCAAAGACTTCTCGTGCTATCCACCGAGTAGATCCAGGAGATCTCCATAAAGCTCATGGCCCTGATGAGAAGGCTAGAATGTTCACCCGTGTCTCATGTTTCTGACCTGAGATGTGAACACAGTATTAAGGGCTGGTTCTAGGATCAGCTCTCACAATGGTTATGAATACATCTCACTATTGGTATGGAATTCTCAAAAACTCTTCTCTTTTACAACTTGCATAACAACAGACATACTCATTTAAATGAAGGTCTCTGTCTGGAAGGCTTTCCCAACATGGGCATCCATTTCTAGGCTGATATTTATATTTAGACTCAGATAAGGGATGTGGTGGTTTGGATAGGTATGGCCCCCATAGTCACATGTATTTGAATACTTGGCTCATAGGGAGTGGCTCTATTAGGAGGTATGGTCTTTTTGGAGGAAATGTGTCACTGTGAGGGTGGGCTTTGAGGTGTCCTATGCTCAAGCTGCACCCAGTGTTAACACAGTCTCTTTCCTGTTGCCTGCAGATCAATATGTAGAACTCTTAGCTATTTCTACAAGACCATATCTGCATGCATGCTTCCCGCCATGACAACAGTGGGTGATGACTGTAAGAATGAACCACTTACATGGAGTAGATAGTAGTATGTGGAGTCCTCAGGGTTATTTAATGTTTTGGGTTTCCGGGGTCGTCTCGGAGGTCTCAATATTTTTGGCTCTTCTCCTCTAGAGACCCCTATGAGAAAGGTGATCATAAGCAAGTTCTGAATTCCAGAAACTGTACAGCATTTTCCTTTGGATAAATAAGAGCGTCTATGGATGCAAACTGTGTTTGTTTTGTTATCTCATCCACCAGCATTATGTTTCTGGTCATTTGTTTTCCTCCAGTTGTCTAGTGGTCTAGGACTTTGAGAGGAAGAAGGGAGGATAAAAGACAAGAAGAGTTTGGTTGTGTGGAACAGGTACACAGGTTCACAGGAGGAATGAGGCCGGGACCATTCTTAGAATATATAGGTCAAATCTACTTATCTCATTTTTACCTGAATGGCAAGATATATAAAAATACAGTATCAAGTTATTATATGTATATTCTTAGTATTTAAAGAAACAGTTTAAAGTTGCCTGTGACTGAATTTTAACTTGACTCTAATACCATTTAACATCTGAATTGATGTATTAGAACAATACTATTGTAATAAAAATAAACTCAAGATGGCAAAGAATCCAAATAATTGCCATGTGAGTGAAGGACAAAAAGATCCTGAGAATAAGGGAATTCTTGGTCCTGCATCCATCAAATTATCTCTATTCAATCTGAGTATTATTTCCGATTCCATTGAACATGTTGGCTGTTGGGACTGGGCAGTTACAAAGAAGGAAAAGGGAAGCAGGCAAGTGGGGTAGCGGAAAGAGAAACAACTAAACAAATTCTGTTTGAAAAAATGCCATAACGAAGCCTAATTTTTGGGTGAGATTGAGCCAGCCCAATCTGGGAGAGGGGCTCACAAAGTCTCAACTTTTGTCTGTAAAGCAATTGGCAATTAATGGCTGTTGGGGGAGGAAGTTTTCTACAGGGGTGAAGACCCTGAGATGCTACCCATGCTCCAGAACTTCATCCTATACAATAAAAAGTCTCAGTAGAGAGAGAGAGAGAGAGAGAGAGAGAGAGAGAGAGAGAGCACATGGAGTTGGTTGGGAGGGAAAAGTGGTGGGGAGTAGAGGGAGAATTAGAGCAAGAGAATGGGAGGGTGGACTATACATGTATGAATATTAAATAAAACATTTTATTGCTATTTAAATTTTATTTGTTTTATGGATATGAGTGGTTTGCCTGTGTACCACATGATTACCTAGTGCCAGTGGAGACCAAAAGAAGATGCTGGTCCCTTGGAACTGGTACACTGGAACTAGGGTTATAAAAGGTTGTGAGCCACCAAGGGGATAGTAGTAATCAAACCTGGGTCCTCTGCAAGGGAAGTTAATGCTCTTAACCACTGAACCATTTCTCCAGCTCCATAAACAAAGTATTATTTTGACAAAGAAAATGCCTCCTAGAAGGTCCAGGATGGCCTTCATAGACAGACTGTAGCCCTTTTCTGTCCTCTTATCTCTGATCCCTGCATCCTTGCACAGCATCCATCATTTCATGCCTTCCAAACTAAGGACTATATTTCTGAAGGTGGACTCCTTTTCTTCCTTATTCTTGAATTCCCAGAACTTCAGGAAACATATAATAAATACCTAATGAAAGTTTTCTGGTTGGGGTTGAAAAAACAGCTCAGCAGGTACTGAGAGTGCTTGCTGCTCTTCCAGAGAACCAGTGTTTGGTTTCCAGCATCCACATCAGGTGCCTCCTAACATCACATAACTCCTGCTCCATGGGAATCGGCCACCTCTTCTGGCCTCCACTAGCACCTGCAGAATACACACACACAGGCACACACACACACACACACACACACACACACACACACACACACACACACACACACACACTGCACTGACAAACCAGGCCTCAGAGGAAACCTACTGACAATACTGTGATCTTGCACTTTGAGCCTCTAGAATGGAAGGGAACAGATAAGCTGCTGCAGCCGCTTGGTCTGTGGTTTGTTGTGAGAGCCCTAGACAATAACTATAGAACCCAAGCCCATATTTGTAGAAACTGCACTGTATTTAATGCTACCTCTCTCTCTTTCATTTGCTCTCTCACTGTATGTTTATAGACCAATGTCTTCTGTGATTGTTCTCCACTTTATTTACTGAGCCAGGCCTTCTTGATGAGCCAGTAGTTTGCCAATTGCTACAAGTCTAGATAGCCAGCCTCCCCTGGGATTCGTATCTCTGACTCGCTGGTGCATTTCTAGTGGTCATCACACTTGCCTGGCTTTTCTGTGGGCTCTAAGGATCCAATCTCTAGTCTCTGTGATTGCAGGGGAAGCACTTTATCCCTTGAACTTTCTCCCAATCCTGGCTGCTTAGGACCTTTGTCTATGATGCTTTGGATAATGGGCATAGAGAGCTGTGGGTGGCGGGGTGCTCATTTAGGTTTTGATATCCTCCTGATGGACTCCTGATCTTTCCCTGGTGGGTAGCATAGGGTAGAGGTTTGGAGCTGTCTGAAGGTTTGCATCCACATTAGCAGACAGGCATGGAGCTGAGTGGGCAGTAGATGCTCAATATACTTTTATTAACTGGGTCACTGACTTGTCATCACATGTAAATACAAAGGTCTAATGCTCCAAAGATAAATGTAAATAAGACAACCAATAAAACTCTGAGAAGAAAATCCAGGTGAATTTATGAAGCACTTACAGGTATAAATACCTTAATCAAAATTCAGGAGAAGAAAAGCATACATATTTGCTCTTCATAAATAGCTAAGGAACTGGGGATGTGTGTAGGTCAGGGGTACAACACTGGCACATTTAGTTCAATCTCCTGCACCATAAAAGAAAGAAAAAAAGCCTTTGTGTAGTAATAAAGCCAAAAGGCACCACACCAACTTGGGAAGCTGCATATTATAACCCCGGTGTCAAATAATGGGCTGCTTTTTAAATAGAGTGCTGACAAAAGCCTACACTGTACACACCAACAGGAAAATGGACAAACAATTACGATGAGAAGATTGAGATGAGAAAATTAATAAAGTAACTCAGCACTGAGGATGCTTTGACAAGGGGGCATGCTGCAAGATTGATCATTTAACCCTAGACATAGGAGCAAAGATTGCAAAGAAACATAACCCTTGCGGACAAAGGGTCAGAACAAGTGTGTGTTCACAGATGGCTGAAGCCAATGCCAATTGTTACAGCCTTTCAGGAAAGTAGACAAAACAAACAAGCAAACAAACAAACAAACACCACCAAAACCAAGCAAAACACCTTTCCTCTCAGTAATCCTATTATTCCTGAAATCTATCCCAAACAATGACAATTCTAGTAAACAAAAATAATTTCAAAGACATTTACTCCAGTATTTTTCATAGTGGTAAAAACTGAGGCATAGCAAGTAAGAACATACACAAGTATTTGTGAGATGTAGTAAAAAATGTATGTGTTTTATAATAAGGCCTCTGAAGACAGGCGTAAAGTGGGTTGGGTGCAGGGAAGGGAGCAGGATAAAAGAGAAAAAGAAAACATATGCCAAGAATACCTTTATAAAAATATTTGTAAATACACATGTGTATATGAGTGTAGCATAGGACTAACCAAATACAAATACATTGAAACTTCAGAATTTCTAAGTATTTCTATGGTTTGTAGATTTCATATTAGCTTGGTTTTCAGCCTCCTTTCTTCACTAGGACAGTCTAACACAAGGGGCTGAGTATTATTAAGGGGTAGCTTCCTAAGACATTCCCGCCCAAGGTGGCCAGCCAGAGAATAAAAATGAACAATGGGTCTGACTGATCTGCCAAATTTTCTTGGACTGTTTTGTTTTCTGGTTTCTATAAGATCTTTTTCTTTTCTGTGAGTTTATCATCACACAAGAGAGGCACAAGTTTATTCTGCGTCCTGATGTCCTTCATTTTTTTCCTTTGGGGGAACACAAGACTTGTCAACTAATCACCCTGTCCCCATAATTACAAAAATGACACTAACATTTATAATCACAAACTTTCCACACTGTGTCAGTGTTGGCCCTAGCAGAATTAGATTTGTGGCTATTCCATGTGATGTTAATGATAAATGTTGGCTTGCAAAGGTTACAGCCAGGAGGTAGGGCATTTATTCATATTGGAGTGCTGGTAATAATTTCCTTAAGTGTTTTAATTTATCAGAAATGTACATTTTGGATAAAAAATTGATGAGCATGTCAGTATTTTACATTCAGAAGAAAGGAGACAAATTAAAACCCCACTGCCAACATTTGTTTTAGAAAGTTAAACTTCAGTATTTTTTTTTTTAATTTTGGTGATAATCACACTGTGTCACTGAAGTATTCACACAGAGTGTGATTTGCAGAAGGTGTCCGGTGCCTAAGTCCAGAACCAGCAGCTGTGCAGTAAGCTACCCTAACCCTTTTCTTAAGAAGCCAATTTTTCTCTTGGCAGGCTGTGACCTTCAAGAAATATAATGACCTACAGAATTCTCCAGGACTTCTTAGGCACCTTAAAAGCAGACTCACCCACGGCTGGTGGCTCCTGCATTTCCCCAATCAGCTTATCTGCTCTTCGGCCAGACTAGGAAACCTAGAGACCTGAATCCAGGCCCTGAGTGTGCAGCTAAGGTCCGAAGTGCTCCTCTTTGCCTGGTGTGACCTCTCTCCTTTCCCTCTGGGAGATCTTAGTTCTCACTGGACTTGGTTTGATCATTTGCTTTTCTCCTGGGTACTAGTGTTCTCTTGAGCTAACCAGAAGACTTGACTGAGCATCCTTAGCAGAATGGGTGGGGCAGGTTTTCCTGTTTGAGTGGATCTGTTTCAGTCTCCTGACCATCTCAACAAGATAGCTTCTGGTCCTCCTCCATCTGAGCTGCACAATGCAAGGTTTTGGACACCAGGACTGGTTTACACCCATTGCCACAATGGACTTTCAGTGTTTGTGAACTCTCTGCTTTGGGTGGGAACTTGTTACTAACAAATAGAACCTTGAGAATGTTTAGGCCCCTACCTGGCGCTTCTGTCATTTAAAAAATATATATATTTTTTACACATGTGCTGGAAGGTATTCTGTATGCTATGGGAGGAGGAGAAAGGCAATCATCAATATAACTCAGATACATATCCTGTGACCCCCAATAGCAACCAGCCTGCAAAATATACTGTTTCAATAATGGCAGATATGTTATAGAGCAACCAAACACTTTTGATTGGACTTAGACCCCACTACATGAGATGGAATCCATACATGACATTGCTAATGGTCAAGAACCAGAGACTTCTAAGACAGGTCATGGACTTAGGGGAAAACCTACTACTATTGGTCTGGTAAAGGAACACAACAATAAAATAACTCCTACTGACATATTGCCAAATCCATGGGTCAGTCAGTGCCTTGCTTAGTTCTCATCGCAGAAGCTTCTTTTTTGCAGCAGATGCAAACTATCATGGAGATCCACAACTGGGCAATGTGCAGATGGTGACTTTGGGACAGGCACTCCATCCTTAATGGGATGTTTTCATCAAATTCCTCCCCTCAAGGAAGACTTTAAGAGTCAGAGGTGATGAAAGACTTCAGGGAAATAGTGTCTTCCACACATGAATAGGACTGAGGCATATATGAACTCACAGAGAGTGTGGCACCACACACATCCTGCTATTTTTAGCAACATCAAAGAAAACAAGGAAAAAGCTGTCCTGCTAATAGGAGGAGAGCAATGGCTATCCACTTGGTGATCCTTGCCCCTTGAGCATATCATTATACATACGCCATGTAGTTTTGTCATCTTCATTGGGCTCAAGCCAGACATTTTGGGTCTCAAAGACTAGTCTTGTTCTATCCTATGGGGTTAGCTGTGGATTTTGCCCGCAGACATCTTGCATTTTTATGCCAAATGAGGGCACCACAGCAGAAGCACATAGGAGTGTACAATGATGCAGATGGTGACGAGAGAGAGAGAGAGAGAGAGAGAGAGAGAGAGAGAGAGAGAGAGAG
>CAJQZJ010034255.1:2440500-2463450 GCA_907164525.1 Lophiomys imhausi
CCCAATCATCCTCTGATCTACCAGTGAATTATAGTCACCCAATCATCCTCTGTGATCTACCAGTGAATTATAGTCACCCAATCATCCTCTGTGGTCTACCAGCGAATTATAGTCACCCAATCACCCTCTGATCTACCAGTGAATTATAGTCACCCATTCATCCTCTGTGATCTACCAGTGAATTATAGTCACCCAATCATCCTCTGTGGTCTACCAGTGAATTATAGTCACCCAATCATCCTCTGTGGTCTACCAGTGAATTATAGTCACCCAATCATCCTCTGATCTACCAGTGAATTATAGTCACCCAATCATCCTCTGTGAATTACCAGTGAATTATAGTCACCCAATCATTCTCTGTGAATTACCAGTGAATTATAGTCACCCAATCATCCTATGATCTACCAGTGAATTATAGTCACCCAATCATCCCCTGTGATCTACCAGTGAATTATAGTCACCCAATCATCCTCTGATCTACCAGTGAATTATAGTCACCCAATCATCCTCTGTGAATTACCAGTGAATTATAGTCACCCAATCATCCTATGATCTACCAGTGAATTATAGTCACCCAATCATCCCCTGTGATCTACCAGTGAAATATAGTCACCCAATCATCCTCTGATCTACCAGTGAATTATAGTCACCCAATCATCCTCTGTGATCTGCCAGTGAATTATAGTCACCCAATCATCCTCTGCTCTACCAGTGAATTATAGTCACCCAATCATCCTCTGATCTACCAGTGAATTATAGTCACCCAATCATCCTCTGATCTACCAGTGAATTATAGTCACCCAATCATCCTCTGTGAATTACCAGTGAATTATAGTCACCCAATCATCCTATGATCTACCAGTGAATTATAGTCACCCAATCATCCTCTGATCTACCAGTGAATTATAGCGAGATTCTCTCTTCCCTTCTTTGCTAGTCATCTACAGTTTCCTTCATGCTATCAAATTCTATTCATATCAGACATAAAGAATTATCTTAAAAACTGAAGTGTTTACACAGGACAAAATACGTTTTCATCATTGCAATAATTCAGATACACAATATATAACTTTTTTTTCTAAACTGGACTTAATTCCTACCTCTTAGCACTCATTTTTACTTTCTGTCATTTAAAAAAGTGTATGTGTGTGTGTGTGTGTGTGTACATATATGTGATCACACATTGGCCCAGAAGTTGATGTGGAGTGTCTTCTCCTGCCACCGTATTTACCGAGGTAGGGCCTCCTGATGAACCTACTAGAACTTGTCATTTGGACAGTTTAGCTAGCCATTTTGCCCTGGGCATCCTGCATCTAGTGTGTGAATGCTGGTAACTACAAGCAGGCTGTCACATGCACCAGATGCTTTACCCCTTAACAAGCAATTTATTCGTGGGACCACTTCCCACTGTCTTCTCTCATTGTCTTCAACAAATCCTGCTCAACTTAGTTGCTTTCAGTTGTCTTAATAACCGATATTAATACACTAACATCCCCTTTTGCTAACGAGCCACATCTAAATTGGAGGTGAGGCGAAATGTTAGCCACTTCTTCGTACTAATGCAGAGAGGCCATTTACTCTGTGATCAGTTATCAGCCTCTGCTGGGTGACCACCTCATCCAGCTCTGGTTCATGGCTTGAAATCATCTCCCAACATCACAATTTACTCATGGGCTCTGCTCTTTCAGATCTCGATCTCTTGCCGATTTGGCCTCTCTCTCTCCCAGGCCCTTTCTTAGTTACTACTACTGGGCATGCAGGTTTTTAGTGGTAGAGTAGAACATAAATTCTCTGCACATGTAAGGGACAAAAGCCTTGGGTGGTTTTGAGAACAGCTTTTGTCTTACAGTCTTCTTCCTAATACATGTCAGCACACAAGGAGACAATGTCAGGTTGAAGAATAAAGTGAACACCTGGGGTTTCTGCTTTCAGGCCTGCCCATCCTTGCCAAGAAGAACAAAGCAAAAAGCTGGGCAGCGTGTCAACAGCCTAGATCCCTCCCCGGGCTCTGCCTCTCTCCTCCACCTTTCCCTTTGTGCACTAGATGGGAATATGATCTGCTGGCCTTTGCCTGGCTTTTCTGAGACCCCACACCACCTGCATCTTCATCTGCATAGGAAGCCTAGAGTAGTCTACAGCTATCCCCCACCCCCTCAACCCATCCAGTCCCTCTGGAACTGGACATGGGCAGAAACCAATCCAATGGGATCTTGCTGAATTTTATTTTCCTCATTGTAAGATGTTCTGTCCAAAGCCAGGGAGCATGAGAGTAGCAGCCCACCCACCAAACCCCAGCAACAGCCAAAATAGTTCTGAGAAACTATTGCCCCACTGTATGCACAGCTGTGTTTTTTTTTTTTAACTCTCACCACAAACAATGCGGCATGGCAAATGACAGAAACAGAACAAAAGCAGCTCCAGAGGTCAAGTGACTCTTCCTGTCTTTGCTGAGAGCTACACATTACAGAGATGGAGTCAGGTATCTGTCAAGAGAAGAAAGGGCTTGAAAGTGAAGGGAAATAAAATGATTTTCCTCAGAAGAATCCTCAAGAGTCAGCAGGACCCTGCGGGGTGGGTAGGTGCTCCTGAGGATTTTAGTAGCAGCCCTGCCCCAGGATGTGATAGGCCATAGAGAAGAGGCTTCCTGGAACATGGGTGAATCAGGTGAGACCTCAGATCTCTGGCTTTCTGATCCTGCTTGTAGGACATGTTGTTCCTACTGTGGAGGTTGGAGAGACCAGTAGGGGTCATGAGTGTCCTTTATAGTAATTCATGGACAAATGACTGGAGACTATGGGGCCTACCTGATCCTTCAGAGATAGGGAAGAACCGAAGGCCTTTGTACATCTCTAGAGAACTGGAATCAGATAATTCTGGAGATGGGACAGAGTGTGACTGAGCATGATGCTGATGAGGCTGTGGATCCAAGAGCACTCTTATATACTATTAATGGAAATGTAAGCCAGTCCAGCCACTACCTGTGAAAATCATTGTTAAGGTTTTTCAACAATCTAAAAACAGATCTACAATATGATCTAGCTAGATGACTTCTGGGTATTTACCCAAAGAACCCCAAGTCACTCTATCACAGAGATACCTCATATTGAAAGACCACCATTGACAGGAATGACTCCATTTTGTGACTGGGCCCTGAACCTGAGTTCTCAGAAAACTCTGTGACCTCAATCTAGGCCCCTCCCCCCGTCCCCTAGAAACATCTAAAATAGTTCTGAGAAACTATTGCCCCACTGTTCAAGATGTTCCTGCAGATAAGAACGTTCAGCCATCACTAGTTTGGCAGCTGTGTTCACACCAATCAGGCTTTGATCTCTCCTCATTCCTCTACGTTTATCCAATCATGATGTTACACAGCGTATCTTGTTTATTTCACTGTGTAAAAACCCCTTGATTCTGCTGTTTGAGACTCTCTTCATTCTACACTGCATTGGAGTGACGTGGGAGACTGAACTTGAGCGCAAAATAAAGTCTTCTTGTGCTTGCATTGGAATTGGCTCCTGGGGTCTTGTTGAGAGTCTCGACATTTGGGCATGCCAATATCATTGTTTGTTATAGTGACATTCGTAAAAGCTAAGTTATGGAACCAACTGATATGCCTAACAATTGAGAGATGGACACAGACAATATAACATATATATGCAGTGGAATTGTTTGCATCCATAAAAAAATGAAGTTGTAGCATTTGCAGGAAAATGGATGTGGGTGGCAATTACCATGTCAAGTGAATTAATTCAGTCCCAGAAAGGCACTTTTATATATATTCTCTTATTTGTGGGTCCTAGGTTTTCTACAGATACATGAAATCATATGTGTATGTATGACATGAAAGTAGAAATGAAATTGTCTAGGGAGAAAAGGTGACTAACAGGAAAGGAGAGGGTAGAGTTAGCTCTGGAGGAATTAAGCTCAGCATGCAACATATTCTTGTATGAATATATTCTTTAATAGCACAGTATCATGAGAAATTAATAAACACAATGAAAAGTAAAAGAAAACATAAACCTGGTATTTCTGTGTCTCTGAACAGAGGCTCGCAGGCTCCACACTTTTGCAGATGCAATCTTGAAATAAGGATATTTCATATGATGTCTGCATTCTCGTATTAACCTGGCATCATTAACCTTGCACTTTGCTGGTGTCATAGGTAAAGTTAACATTAAATGGTGTAAAGGGGAGAAAGTAATGAGGAAAAAAAAAACCAGGAAAGTGGTATCAGAGACAGCGGGAGATAGGTAGAGCACTCTGGAAAATTGTGTGTCTGTTTATAAAAAATAGCATGAAACAAAGACTTCAGTTCTTCCGTGAGGCAGAACATCACCTCAAGGCTGCCACAAAACACAGGTGAGAAACTAAGACGTAAAGAGCTTGGAGTTTGGAATTTCCACCTAAAGGGTGGCTCTACCATTTTTACCAGTCTTTACCTGAGAGGTACTGATGAGTAGAAACATGTCTGTTAATTGGTTTATGGTGATGGATACCCAGATAAAGTGGCTTCAGTTGCTGGGACAAAATCATTTCATTCAAGTTTTTCTGCAGAATGAAATATTCTTCAGATAACTTTGATATCTAAAAAGAAGGCCATGTATCAGATTAAATCAAAGACAAGCATTCTGAACTCTACAGCACACGAAATGCATGGTTCCTTACCAGATTCCCTGGGACTCTCAAGTTCTTCTCCAGGAGCTCCCTGAACCTTTGTACCCATGGCTAATAAAGTCTTCACATTACACAGCTTTCCACTCTGTGCTATTTGTCCATGCCTTTTTTTTTTTTTCTCAAAAGTTGAAAACCCACGATGCTATCTATGTTCAGCATCTATCCATCTGTCTTCCTGGGGCTCCTGAGACCTGGTTTCTGCATTTACCTTGTTGCTGTGGTGGTCTACTTCTAAGACCCCTCCTAGCCTTTGGTTATGTTAAGCTTTCCTTCTTCTTCCATCTTCTTGGCTGACTGCAAAGCTTGGTCTTCTTCCTCCCTTGCCTCACTCCCTCATTTCCACATTCTACCACACAGCTAGTCTGCCTTCCAGCCCTTATAACCTAGCTCTCTTGCTAAGGTGAATGTAGGGTTCATGACTTTCTGTCTTCAGGTTTGCATCAGCCAGTGTTTCTACCTCTCTTCAACCGTGCCAGTTGCATATCAGCTGCGTTTCCAATACCTGATTTGATCATTGGCAAGAAAATTTGTGCAACAAAGAAAGAGAAGATTGAATGCATGTAAAACTCACTTTTCCAGGTGCTTAAAACTAGAAGTGGTGAATCTCACCCAAAAGAGGAAATAGACCAGACAGTGGAAGTGGATGACGAGAGGGAACTGGGTAAGAGAGGGAGAGAGGAGGGAAGTGGGGGGGGATCATTTGTGGGGAAAGCAGGCACAGCAGATGATAGGGCTAGGAGAAAGATGGAAAACTGCGATGAGGGGGCATTTTTGAGACAAGCTGGAGTCTGGAGACAGGGTAGGCCCCAGGCAGGACATAGGGGTGACTCTAGCTGCAACTCCTAGCAGTGGAGGAATACAGAGACTGGGAAGCCTCTTTCCAGCTAGGTAGGGGATCTAGGGGAGGGAGGGATCACCATCCTACCCACAAAACCTTCCACCCAAAATTTACAATGTATGCAGGATGTGTAAGGATAAAGATACACCAGAAATTGAGGGAACATCTAACCAATGATAAGCCCAACTTGAGACCTACATCAAGGGAGAGAGTCAACCCCTGAAACTATTAATGATACTCTACTATGCTTACAGACAGGAGCCTAGCATAACTGTCCTCTGAGAACCTCCGTGTAGCAGAGGATTCAAACAGAGGCAGAGACTCACTGCCAAATATTAGGTGCAATTCAGGGTGTCTTGTGAATGAAGTAGGGGTGGGGAGGTAGAAAGCCATGGAGGGGATAAGAAGACCAACAAAAACAACTAACCTAGGCCCACGGGAGCTCACAGAGACTGAACCACCAATTAAACAGCATACATGAAGTAGACCTAGGCCCCCTACACATGTGTAACTGATTGGCAGCTTGGCCATTATGTGGGTCCCCAGCAAGTGGAGCAGGGGCTGACATGGACTCTGATACCTGCCTTTTGATGACTTTCCCCTTATGGGGCTGCGGTGCCTGGCCTCAATGGAAGATGATACACTCACTCTTGATTTGACTCTATGTGCTGGGGTGGGATGGTACGGGGGGGTCTCCCCTTTTCTGAAGAGAAAGGGAAGGAGAGGGGAAGGGGGTAAGAGGGAAGGATTCCAGAGGAGGGGAGGCGGGACTATGATAGGGAGGTAAAATGAATAAATAAATAAACTTAAAAACAAAACAAAACTAGAAGCAGAGGGGGCTCGGGAAATTAAGAAATAGCAGACCTCCACTGACAGTTAAACGTCAGAGATGCTTGGGTCTAACCTCACAGCTGTCACAGGAAACAAAACTTAGTTTAGGCACCAGGGATATTAGATATCCTCCTTTGAGGCCCCCACTGCAGGATTTCTCCTATTATTTCAGAGACCACTGACTACTCTGGTAATTCATGCACTTCGGAGGTCACGCAGTTAATATCTGTCACTCTACAGTAGGTGAAGTAACAGCAGTGACACAGAAAGACGTTTTCTTATGGTCAGATACCTAGACAGAGAGAGCAGGAATAGGCTTTGCATCTCCTGTGATCTCTCCCTGTAACATTCTTGTCAGAGGTTCGGAATTGTTTATTGTCCCGAGACTTTCATGTTCATCAAATACAGGTCCTGCTAAGCCACCAATCAGATTTTAACAGATAATTATGCCACACAAATTAAAATTTGAGGAAGCGTGAAAACCTATGCTTTCAGTTTTTAAAAGTTAAAAAAAACCTCACATTTTTGGTTATAACAAAGGATCTCACAGATACGTGAAATTTTCTAGTATCCAGCAGCAGCAGCTCAGTGATATAAACCAGCATCTGGTATATTACAACACATGGCATCTATCATAATTTTATTCTTCATTCTTATCACAATGTATGGGCATACAAGTATGTGGCTACTTAAATAGCATGGCCATCAATATATTCTATTTAAAATGTCTCATAAACACAGATAAAATAATTCCCCCATTATTTATTATGTTGAATCAGTTATTGGGTAGTTCTCAGAGGTTTTTAATCTATAAATAAATTTATTTACATACCTGTCTTGAAAACATTGCCAAATCACATGCTTCTTTTTTTGAGGCCATTTTTGAGTCTCTGTCATCCATCATGTTGGTATGACGGGTCTCCTCATGGTTTGTAGGATGGGAATAAACACTGTGGATGTTTTTTTGCTACTTCTGTGGGTGATGAAAGGATCTTTCGACTCTTAAAGGAAGGTGACAGCCTGTCTTTTCCCAACTTCTGCTTTTGCTTGGAAGCCTGGTGTTTCCTCTGAGTGAACATAGCAGCCTTGTCTTCCTCCTGGGCCTCATCCGAAGGCCCAGTGTCTTTTTCTCCAAGGAACCCATTCAGGTGATAGTCTTTCTCCAGGTTGCTCAGCGATGCATTCTGGGTAACCACAGATGTCTTCTTTTCTTTTTCTTTGCTGTCTGCATTTTGATAGACTGACTTTTGGCTAAGATCAGGGTTCAAGGTTTTTCTCAGGTAGACCTCCTCAGTTAGCCACAGTCCTGGGCAGCTTGGCTTTTCCCATTCCTCCCTCCTTTCTAGACATGTTGCTTTTGATTCTTCAAAGTTCCTCCCCTCTCTGTACCACTGACAGTAACTCTGAATCACTGTATCCCCTTTCTCCTCTTTCCTTATCTTTCTGCTTTCTTCCAGGTCTTTCACATACTTCTTCCTGGGGCTTACTTCTGTCCTAGAGTCCCCCACAATATACAGCTCTTGGTCCTGCCCTTCCCCATGCACATCACTTATTTTCTTCTGAGTCTGGCATCTTCTGTTGTTACTCTCAACATTGGTGGCTTTCCTCTCAGCTCTGAAGGGAGCTGTCTTCCCAGGAGATGGACTCTCCTTGCTACTTGGAGTTGAAATGTTGGACTCACTCATAGGCACTGCATTTTCTGTCTGTTTCTTCACAAAAGATTTCCTGTGCAAAACATGGATCTCGACATAAGATAACGCTAACTAGAGCATATTACTTTTGTTAGTATTTATGTGCCATTCTGCCTTGTAAGAAAAGAAAAAGAAGGAAAGAAAACTCAAAATAAAAGCAAGTCAAGTCTCATTAACAGAGTTCTTCACAAAATGTTCTTGGTGCTGACAACCGGGGTGGTTATTTGAATAAGAAACCCAGTTTCAACTTGGAATGAGAAACAGGCTAGCATGGGAAGAACCACATTTTTATTTGATGAGGTACCAAAATTCTACACACAATCAAGCCAAGCCAGTCAAAAATTCAGTATAGGTGAGGAGCGGCTCATAAAGCCCAACTCCTAGTTGAGGGGCTTGGCAGTTGAAAGCTGTTGGGGTGAAGAGAGCCAGTTTTCTTCAGGGGAGTGGCCCATTAGGTTGCCAATACTCCAGTGGATTGCCCTGCATCCATGCACTTAAGAACAGCATAGAATGGAGTCTATGGGTTAGGAAACGAGGAGGACATGAAGTGTGGAGGACTGTGGCACAAGGTCAGGCAGTCTGGGGGGAACTGGAGAGGAACAGGGACCAAACAAAGTATATTGAAAAAGTGCCAAAAATTCTAGGAATTTAATCCTTTCAAGATATAGCCCTTATAACAAAAAGTATATAATGATAAGATGTAGAAAATACTTGTCGTTTTTGGAGCCAGTAATCAGTGTGCTCAACAGGTTCATGTACTGGACTTTACTAAGCGCCAACCTTATCAATCACAGGAAATATGCTGTAAAGTGAAAGCGAAATCAATGTCCTCAGTCTACTCATCACTGTGTAACACACGATTCTCCTCCACCTGAAGCCAGGGAGGCAAGGTCTTCATCTGTATGTCATTTTCTTCCTTAGTTTTTCAGACAGTATAAACCCCACACAAGAACACCACAATCAAGAAAAGGCGTTTTTACCATAGAGTTTAAAATTCATGATCCTAGTATCCTTTCCTATGATTGGTGGTGAGGGCAGGTGTTTGTGGGAAGTGGCTGCTCACAATTTCTACTTGGTTCTGTAGCCTGTGTGGGAGTTTTGGTCTGTTGGAATCTATTTGTGAGAAATGACTCTTATTCAAGTCAGACTTAGAAAGATATTCTGGGATTCCATTTCCCTGCTTTTCTACTGCATTGTTGGAGGCAGAGTCTTGCTGAAAAGCTTTGCTGTCTTTGAACTCAGAATCTTCCCATCCCAGTACCTTAAATGGAGGGAATTGCAGGCCACATCCTGACTATCTTCCTAGTTTTATTGACCACTTTTTGGGCACCTAGGGACATCTTTAGGCTTGTATCAGGGGCATAGCAGAGTATTGGGAGGATCAACTAGAAAATTTGGTAGAGAACCATGAATCCTCTTAATTTCATTTAGTAGATACACTAGTATTTTGAATGCTTTCATAGCAACCCACTGAGACTATTTATATTTAATCAAAATATAACCAAGATAATATAAACATGTGGTCTCTAAATGGCTGTGTGCCAAGATCCATTGTGAATTAGCTTTGAGATTTTTATCTTATTGTTGAGATGTTGCTTGCTGTATACACAGCTAATATTCCAAGGTTCGCCTCACCACAGTGACACATATGAATTCACTTTGTACCTGAGCTAGTCCACCATTTGGAAGACCCAAGGACCACAAACATGGATGCTTCCCAGGAGAACATCTCAGACCTCCAGTCTGGAAAGAACAGCTGAGCTCTTCTGACACCTGCTGGAGAGGCTCAGAGGTCTTAACCTTTTTAAAAAATGAGTTTTTTTGGGGGGCCACAGAATAGGAGTGTTTGATGAAGAGTGAAGTAAAGCAAGGTCTTCCCATAGAGAGGTGGGTGTGGGGTGTGTGAGTAGGAAGGAAAGGCAGAGGCTGTAGAGGACTAAGAACTTCAGAGTGCAGGTCTTGAGAAGTGGTGTGCACCAGGATTCTTCTTCCACGGCCTTCTTCTCTCTTTCCTATTTAGGCTCTCTTTGAATCTGCAAGTAGCTATTTCTAGAAGCAGTAAAAGTTGTGTGTGTGTGTGTGTGTGTGTGTGTGTGTGTGTGTGTGTGTATGGTGAGTATGGAGGCCTGAGGTTGATATTGGGTGTCTTCCTCAATTGCTTTCCATCTTATTTTTATGAGGCAAGGCTTCTCACTGAACCTTGCTTCACTGATTCAGCAAACTGATTTGTCCATCAGTTGGCTCCTGTCTTCATTTCTTAGTGTTGGGATTATACACCTGGGCAGCCACACCTGTGGGGTATTATGTGATGTTTTATACACCTACATAACATTCAATCAGGTTAATTCTACTCAAATCTCAAACACATATCAGTTTTTTATGGTGAAAGTGTTCAATATCCTTGTATGTTTTTAATGTCTGACTCTGTGATCAATCTGTTTAATGTCAAATGTCTCATCCTAGATTATGTGGGGACAGTTTCTTATTAAGACTTGTGTACCCTAAAGGAGAACGTGTAGACAGTAAATTTCTAATCATAGCATCTTTATTCATAATAGCCAGAAACTTAAAACAACTTGGATGTCCCCCAACTGAATAATGGGTGAAGAAAATGTGGTACATCTACACAATGGAGCATCACTCAGTTGTTAAAAACAATGACATCATGAAATTTGCAGGCAAGTGGATGGAACTAGAAAATATCATCCTGTGTGAGATAATCCAGACCCAGAAAGATAAACATGGCATGTACTCACTTTTATAAATACATATTAGCTTTAAAGTAAAAGATAACCATGCTATGATCCACAGAAAAGCTAAGTAACAAGGAGGGGATGCATGGATCTCCCTGGGACTGGAAAAAAGAACAGATGTGGCAGGGAGACTAGGGGTGGGCAGAGACAAAAAAGGAGGGATCAAGTTGGGTGAGAATGGAGTGAGTGAGTACTTGTAAAGACAACTGGGATTGGGAGGCATCTCTAGAATGAGCTAGAAACTTGGAGCAATGGAAACTCTCAGGAATCTGCAAGGGTGACCTTAGCTAAGACTCCTAGCAATGGAAGATATGGAGCCTGAACAGGCTATCTGCTGTAAACCAGTCAAGACTTCCAGTGCAGGGATTGGGACAGCAATCCAGGCATATAACCTTCAACCTATAATTTATCCTGCCTACAAGATGTACTGGGGTAAAGGTGGTGCAGAAATTGTGGGAGTGGCCAACCAATGACTGGTCCAGCTTGAGACCCATGCCATAAGAGAAGGCCATCCCTGATACTACCTTGAGGGCCAGGAACCAGAAGCTGGATAGCCCAGAGATCTAGAATAGAATGAAATATGACAGGCAAAAAATAAAATTAAATAAATAATCCCTAATGATATTCTACTATACTTGTGGTCGGGAGTCCAGCATAATCATCGTCAGAGAGGCTTCATCCAGAAACTGATGGAAACAGATACAGAAACCCAGAGCCAGACATTAGTCAGAGCTCAGGGAGTCCTTGGGAAGGTAGGAGGGGGAATGTAGGAATCAGAGGGATCAACGACACCAAAGAAAAAACACAGAATCAATTAATCTAGGCTCACAGAGATTGAACTGACAATCTGGGAGCCTGTATGGGTCTGATCTAGGCCTTCTGTATATACGTTATGGTTGTGTATCTTGGTCTTCCTGCTGGACTCCTAACAGTGGGAACACGGGCTGTCTGTGACTCTTTTGCCTGCTTTTAGGACCCTTTTCCTCATACTGGGTTGCCTCATCCAGCCTTAATATGAGGAGAGGTGCCTAGTCTTATTGCAACTTGATATGTCATATTTGGTTGATAACTATGGGAGGCTTGCTCTTTTCTGGAGAGAAATGGAGAAGGGGTAGATGAGGGGAGGAGATGGGGAAGGGACTGAGAGGGGAGGAGGGAGAGGGAAACTGTGGTGTAATATATGAGAGAAGAATAAATAAAATAAAAAATTAATCAGTGTCTGTAAACTGAAAACAAATCCTTGGTGTCTTCAGAAGAATGGTGGAAGCAAATTGGTATATAAAACTGCAGAGTTCCTCAATACCTGTAATATCTACAAGCAGTAATTATTTCTAAAAGTAAAACTAGCCCATCTTTCTCCTATATGCCACCAGATTATATTTTTCTAACTCTTATCATTCAGGTCCTGTTCCTCAGGCAGATGTGGGGTCTCTCTTGTGTTTGTAGCCCAGTTAACACATCATTTGGGCCATTACCGGCAACATCAAACAAAGGGCTCACACTTAGGTCTCCAAGCACACAAAAGACTGAAAATATAAAATGCCTCCACACTTCAAGTCAACACTGCTGTTTGTTTAGTGAGGAAATGAGGTTGGCCTGCATGATATGAAGAGAGTGTGCATGGCAAGAGGGGAGGTAACAAATGCCCATAAGCTCACAGTTGGCATGAGTGTTGGCTGTGAGAATAACACATGTTTCTGAGTGTAGATGAAAGAACTCATCTGTGCTTCCATCCTATTTGCTCATCTTTTCCATGGCTAATTCTGATGCTGAAGACAAAGAGTACAGGAATAAGTGTAGAACGACCTTCATGTCTCCAGAGAACCATTTATTTTATTTCCATCTATTCATTTCACCACTTGGTAGGTAAAGAGCTATTTTATCTTCACTTATCTGTAGTAATCAAGACAGAATTCTCTACACTTTGCCCGTCCACGCTCTTTGCATCGTTAAATGACATTTTCCTCTTTGTATAATACAGAGGATTGAACTCAGAGCTTTAATTATAGCATGTAGGTGCTTCATCATAGCCTTCTATATACATGTACATATATATATTTGTATATGCATATACATACATATACATATACACATATATCTTAGAGTCAGCCAACTTCACTAGCAATTTATTGGTCGTATTATTTTTCTTCATACTGTGAGTCATTCATTTAAGGATAAGAAACTTTGTATCTTTCATCTCCGTATCTCCACACCTAACATAAAGTCTGCTGAATAAATGAATTCTTGTGAATCTGCTAATAGGCACTTTGAAACATGCATAGAAAGGCCAAGGGGAAGAAGAAAAGATTCTGGTGATTACGAGTTAGAACTGATGGTGTATTGGCTGCTATGTCATAGGAATAAGTGGGAGGACTCAGGGACATTTAGATAGGGATGGATATGCTATTGTGGGTGTCGAAAGAATTATTATCAAGGGACATCCAGACCTTAAAGTAGAACTGAAGGGAGCTGTTCCCTAGAAGTGGTGTACTTTACTTCCACTCTGACCTTTTACTTCTGATCTGTTTTGTTTCACTCCAGGTGCTAGCCTAGGCTCACTAAATTGATTTTTAGCTCACCGACATACACAGCCACATTCTGAAGAACATTCACATGGTGTTCACAATAGACAACTGTGAAACAACCCATGTTCTGTTCCCAGTTCCACCAGTCAGTGATGGGGCCTCATTTCTTTTTTGGAATTTCAAACCGTTAATTTTCCCCCAAAACATTAAAGTACTTTGGGATCCTCAACTCTGAAATACATAAAGCTCTGATTAAAAGGATTTTCATAGCTCATTCGTCAGTTAAACATATCCTGATAAGAAGTGAGACTGTTTAGTTCATTCAAAGTTCATTCTAGGGGTGGGGGAGACTTCTGGGAATCAAAGTGTGATAGTGAGTATAAGATGTCCACGGAGCCGGGCAGTGGTGGCGCACGCCTTTAATCCCAGCACTTGGGAGGCAGAGGCAGGCGGATCTTTGCGAGTTCGAGGCCAGCCTGGTCTACAAATTGAGTCCAGGACAGCCAGGGCTACACAGAGAAACCCTGTCTCGAAAAAACCAAAAAAAAAAAAAAAAAAAAAAAAAAGATGTCCACGGACTCCCAAATAGAAAAAGTGACTGTGTGTGTCTCTGATATTTGATTTATCAGAATCAAGATCCCAGACAGGAGCAACAAACACTAGGAACATTACTCTATGACCTTGAAATACCTTGTTAACAAAACAGTGTCAGAAAGAACATCACTGTACCTTTCAGTTTCAAAGTTTTTCTTGTAGTCAAATATCTGATCATTAGCCTGAATGTTCGTTACGGTTCCATTTTTCATGGTAGCAGTTTCTTTTCCTTGTTTTCTCATGAGATGTCTTCTTGCAGCTGAAACATATAAGGAATAAAATAGTGGTTGTCACAAGAAAGAAAAGAACATCAAGTGAATACAAACTAGTAATTCTGACCATCAATGACACAGAAGAAAATGAAAGTAAAGATGCTGAATAGATCAGTTTTTTTAAAAGATGAGGTTCATTAACAAGACTATTTGAGATATAAACTACAGCAATGGACTCTCCCTGGAACTACAGTGGCAGATATCGAAAGCACGGATAGCATAGTGCTCCTTTGCTGGGAACTATCTCCATTTTGCTCTGTTCAGCTCTTCAGAGAGAAGCCCCTGCTTATCAATGCGTATAGTTTGGACATTTTCACCAATGTCCAATTATTCTGTGAGTCATATATATTGTAGAACTCAGTTTTCAAACTTTCCCTTTATTTTAGAACAGTTAACACGGAATAACTGTAAATCCAGTAACATTCCCCTGTTAGGAGAGCTTCTCAAAGCAAAACTCAGGCCCATTTATTCACAACAGTATACCATTCCAACATCCTGGAATGAACAAATGACTTGACAGTCTCACTTCTTATCAGGATATCTTTAACTGATGAATGAGCTATGAAAATCCTTTTAATCAGAGCTTTATATATTTCAGAGTTGAGGATAAGATCCCAAAGTATTTTAATGTCTTGGGATAAAAATTAATGGTTTGAAATTCCAAAAAAGAAATGAGGCCCCATCACTGACTGGTGGAACTGGAAACAGAACATGGGTTGTTTCTCAGTTGTCTATTGTGAACACCATGTGAATGTTCTTCAGAATGTGGCTGTGTATGTCAGTGAGCTAAAAATCAATTTAGTGAGCCTAGGCTAGCACCTGGAGTGAAACAAAATAGATCAGAAGTAAAAGGTCAGAGTGGAAGTAAAGTACATTTTTCTTTATGGCAATTTGATCATTTAAAAAAAATACTGTGGAGAGTCATCTTGGACATGATTTAAATTTACATATACTTTAAAAGACAAAGTTGAGAAAATCCAGCTAAGTGTGGTGGCTCATGCCTTTAATCGTAGTACTCAAAAGGCATAGACACACAGATACCTGTGAGTTCAAGGCCAGCCTGGTCTACAGAATGAGTTCCAGGATATCCAGGGCTACACAAAGAAATCCAGTCTCAAAAAAAAGGGGACAAATTCAAAGTCTACCAATTTATTTTAATAAAAATTTGTTAAGGATGGCCCTATACATCACTTTCATGAGTTAATACAGAGAGCTAGATGCCCTTTGACAAAGTAAAATTTAATTAAATTGTTAAAAAATTGTAACAATTGTAACCTTTGGAATACAGTAAGAAAAATCTTATTGCCTAATGAGTTATGGTATTGTAATATGATTCTGAGACTCATAAATAATCCAATTGTTTGCTACATCAAGCAGGATAGATCAAATGTATTTCATTAATCCTTGACAGAAACAAAAAACCTCAAATTATTTAATTTAAAATAAAAACATTTATTCAAATATTAAAAATGTCAATCATTGTAACAATCTAATTTAGAGTAGCATGGGAATAAATACAAAAGTCACATGAAAATTGGAGGTCTGAACATAAGAGGTACTAGAAGATTTGATTTATGACCATATATAAATACGAAATTATATTTTTTATATTGCAAGATCACCTTGGTGATTACCTGACTGGATTATTACAGCACTGTCTTTCCTCTTCTGCTGCAGTTTCTGGTATCTTCTTGAACCCAAGAACGCTCTGACACAGGCTTGAATCAAAACAACCTTGTCTATGGCTTCCTTTCGCATTAGATTCAACTGTTCCACATGATAATATTTAAGGAACACCTTAAGAGAATTGAAATAAAATATAGTAAGATCACATCACACAGATGTACAGTGTATTGTGCTTGAAGAACAGATTGTATGCTGAAACTCCTTGAGTTGTGGAAGACATATTTGCTTCTTGGGGTTGGCTATTGCTTAGATTTTGATGCTTAAAGAAAACTTGGCTTTGAGAAAGAAACAAAAGGTAAGGCCAGCAACTCTAGAGTTCTTCAAATTTTATAATAAGAATGGAGGATTTTGAGCTCTCTATCAAATATTTAGCAACATATATTCTGGATAAGCTAATTTTTATGCTTAAAACATTTTAAATCAATGTTCTTTCCCAAATATAAAAATCATACAAATCTATCTGTAAATTAAAGGGCCGTTCATTCACCAAATATTCGTCCATCAAATGATTCTTTAAACTTATTGAATTTTTTCTAGAGTTTTTAAAAAATGTTTATTGGTTACTTCAAGTTACATCTCCATCACAGTGCCCTCTTTATACCCCTCCCAGTCCTGCCCTCCCACCCTCTACCCCCCTATCCCTTTCATCCCACTCCTCTGGAGAGGAGTGTCCCTACATAACAGTCCCCTGCCCCAGTTCAGCAGTCATATGAGGGCCAAGAGCCTCCTCATACACTGAGGACCTACAAGGCAGCACCACTAGGGCAAAGTGTCTCATTGACAGGAAACAAAGTCTATGTTCCTGTTCCCTTTGGTTCATCCGTAGTAGTATAGTTATCCTGTACTATATGGCTAAATTCCGATTATAAGTGAATAGATGTCATGTACATCCTTCTGAGTCTGGGTCAGCTCACTCAGGATGAGTTTTTCTAGTTCCATTCATTTGGCTGAAAATTGCATGATTTCATTGTTTCTGATGGCTGAGTAGTATTCCATTGTGTAGATGTGCAGATGTGCCACAGGGTTTTTTTTTTTTTTTTTAATCCATTCCTCAGTTGAAAGACATCTGGGTTGTTTCCGTTTCTAGCTATTATAAATAAGGCTGCTATGAACATAGATGAGGAAGGTTACAGAAATAAATATGGCAGGGGACTGTCAAGACATAGTCCGTGGAGAAAATAAAGCAGAGAGAGGGTCCCAGAAGAATCAACAACTTTCTCGCCAGACTAAACACTGGCTGACCTCAGATCATTCCAAAGTTAACTTGAACTTTGGCAAGGCAGGAGCCTCAAGACCAAAGCCATTCTGTACACCAAAGACTTTTAGCTTCACTGTGTCCCTTAAGGGAATACCTTTCATTATTTTAATGGATAAATTCAGGAACAAAGATCACCTCAAAGAGTTCATTGTGCCCATCAAGAAAATTACTTAAAATCAAATATTTTAACTGAGTCATAAGATATAGTACCTTTAACTGCAGAACTATCCCAGCATGGCATGGAACGTAGGGGCCTGGCACCACAAGCAAACAGTTTGGCATTATGGATTTTGATTGAATTCAGTTTTAATTTCTACAGGATCCTGTTAATAATATATTTAGTCCATTCTGTTGTTGACAATTCATTTAAAATTCAATGTGTTTAAAAAGGTCATCATTTTTTGCATAGCATTAGACATGTTCTTATATTAAACACTTTTATCCATGTTAATGAGTTGGAAAGGTGAAGTGGAAAAACACAAATAGCTTTAAAATGCTACTTAAATATCATGGAGAACTGGCAGGCAAAGGGCCTTTTTACAAGTTAAAACTACATTTGAAGTTACACATGCATTTCTGACCATAAATGATGAGGTTTTAGCCTGACAGAGTTCATCTTTGTGAGCATTTTAAAGAAAATGGTCTGAATAAAATATATATCCTCCTAGGTCCGTGAATTCTCCTTTATTAAATATCATAGTGTTACTGGGTGTAAGAAAGATGTTCAGAACAATCCCTCAAACCGTTACATGGATGAAAATCCAATGAACATCATGAAATTCTCTCCCCTTCTCCTATGCCAGGACACAATACTCAGATTTTTTTTTTGCAGATGAAGGCATTTGATTTTGTCTTGGAAGGGAGGCTGGTAGTAGCTACTCTTGAATGGCCAACTTGTGAATAATTTCTTTACTTTAGTTTTTTTCTTTCCCAGTCCTGTCTTAGAGAATATGTGATAAACTTACAAGACACATTTAGAATGGGGGACCTACCCCACCTTACGATGCTCTAAGAATGCATGCCAGGTCCAATGTATACACAGCTTCTTGTTTGGCTTCCATATTCAAGATGATGTTTTGTTTTTCAAAATTTTTTTCTCTAAGGGGTTAAATAAGATCCCAGGCTCCAAAAGTTATTAATACATGCACCAGGACTCAAACATACAGTGAGTCTCATGATGATACTGAATATTTTATTTCAGATAAATTTCAAGTTTATAATAGAAAACAAATAAGAATTAAAAAAAAAAGAAAGAAAGGTGAAGCAGTATTCCCATTCTGATCTTTACACTAGCCTTCTAACTGCTTAGAAGTAAGAAAATAGATAAAACAATGGTTGGGCATGCCAGTGCCTACCTTTAATTTCAATACTGGAGGCAGAAGCACATATGTATCTGTGAGTTCAAGGCCAGCCCGGCCTATAAAGTGAGTTCCAGGTCAGTGAGGGATTCACAGTGAGACCTTGGTTTCTCCCATAGAAAAATACATCAGTTTGTTTTCAATACTATTTGAAGTTAAGTATATTTACTCCTAGTGTTATTGAGGTTTTTCTTCTCAATAAATCTTCATACTGAATGGATCAGGTTTGCCTATGGGCATGTCTGTGGAGCATTTTCTTGATTTCTAACTGACATAGGAAGGCCTAGCTTTCTGTGGGCCATGTCATTCCTAGGCAGGTGGGCCTGGGCTTTATTAAGATCAAAACCATTTATCTGCATTAAGGAAGGCTTTATGAATTACAAGTTTCACCCCCCAATTTTACATATTCTCTAAAAAATTCGTAATAGTTCTAACCATAGTAAAGTGTTACAACTCCTACAAATCGAGTCATCATTTCCCCATCAAAATTACATGAAATCATTACCTTTGTTTTTCCAAGAGCCCAATTATCAAGACCAGCCTTTTCCAAAATGGTAGCGCAGGTGTCTGGGCTCACTGGGGGCTCTTCACTCGACTTGTAGCAGAGAACATAGTACCTGAAAATGATAAAAATGGCTTGTTGGTTCATACAGTGGTCCAACATCTCAGCAGAGGTAGCCACCTGGTAGCTTTGTCATGTTGAAGGGATGAGACTACCAGATTTAATGCTTGCCTCTCTTAAATATCCCCTAAAAGATGGCAGGGTGAAACAGCTCCAGACAGATACAAACCTAGAGCCATCTGTAGTTTTACTCCCGTGGTTGCTTTCCATCTGGTTCTCATCATAAACCTCATATACAGGAAATCTTTTAACGCTCACAAACACAGGAAGATAGAATGCTTATGATCTGTGTGCACAGATTACTAGAAAATCAAGTTGAAATCCTTCAGAACTTAACTTATATTGACATTGAATATTAAGTAAATGACATAATTGGGGTTCGAAGCTGAGGGTGACTTTAAAGCATGAGTATTCATTTTGACAGTTAAACTGTGTGGTCTACTTAACACACCCGAGAAGAGGAACCACAGGAGAAGAACTGCCTGCATCAGGTTTGCATATGGGCATGTCTGTGGGCCGTTTTCTTGATTACTAACTGATGTAAACAGCTCACCATGAGTGGTGTCATTCCTACCAGGTGGGCCTGGGCTGTACAACAAAACCAGTTGAGCATGAACCCGGGAACACGTCATCAAGCACTGTTCTTCTTCCTTCAAGTATTCTCTTGAGTTCCTTCCTTGGCTTTCACATATGATGGACTAAAAAGTGTAGGCAAAAGTAAACCCTTTCTTCCCCAAATTGTTTTTCTGCCAGTGTTTTATCACAGCAACAGACAGCAAACTAGAAGTGACTGCCCTGTCCTTCCGTCAATGAACTCTGCTCAAGGGATTGTGGGCCAAACAACTGTGCATAGATATGGCCATGAAATGGAGCTGATTTCTCTGTATCTTAGGATATGTTTCATCTGGAAGTAAACAAACAAACAAACAAACAAACACACAGTAAGAACTCTGTGCTGCAGTGAGAGCTTACAAGTCTCCGATGGCCCACGTTAAAGACCTGCTCTGAGGAAGAGCTTTTGGAAGACTGTAGGAATCCTAAGAGGTGTCATCCAATGGGAGGTCTTCAGATTACTGGGGATGTGCCCTTAAAGAGGTTATTGAGACCCCATCCATTTTCTTTTCCTTTCCTTTTTGTTCCTTGGATCGCCTGAGACAACTGGTTTTGTTCCAACATGTTTGTGTGATGTGCCACCATAGGCCAAGAGTCATGGAGCCAATCAATGGACTCGAAGCCCAAACCAACCTTTATCTTTATCAGCTGGCTATTTCACGTTCTTCATTATGACTACTGAAAACTAATTAACACACCTAGTATCTTGTGTAAAGTAAGATCATATTGGGCACCTTCCCTTGGGGTTGTTTTCTTGTCACAAAACAGAAAAGCTTATGTGTAATCACTGAGGAAACAGTCTGGAGAATTTTCCACCAAAGGAAGGTTAGTCAGTGCCAAGATACGGCACAGGAAGACCCACTCAGAGCTTCAGGGAACCTTTTAAAATTATTCTGCCTTTTAAACAGTCTATGCAAATTTGGGTGGCAGCTTTCAAAACAGTGACAGACAAAAGCTTAGCCTTTTATTTCTAGAACTTCCTGTTATTTAGAACAGTGATTTGTTTTTTTTTTCACTCTTTCCATAGCTTTTACCCCTGTCTTTCATATCTTTCATGTAGTAATTTGCTATTCTATAGCATCACGGGGTTTTGAAACAAAAGTGAGAATTAATTCTCACTTCTTTTGTTGCTGTTTGTTTTTTTTTTGTTTGTTTTGTTTTTTGAGACAGGGTTTTTCTGTGTAGCCTTGGCTGTCCTACAACTCACTCTGTAGACCAGGCTGGCCTTGAACTCACAGAGATCCACCTGCCTCTGCCTCCTGAGTGCTGAGATTAAAGGTGTGAGCCACCACTGCCTGGTTAATTTCTAAACAAACAATTTACCTACAATCAAACAAAGCATCACCAACACAATGAATTTAGTTTTTCTTGTAGTCTGGATATTTTGAAAGCGTCAAGCTCATATTTTTAACCAACTGGTGGTCGCATTTCCTCTTCTGTTACTTCACTAATGCCTACTCTCCCAATCCAACTTAATCCAAGTCCTCTTAGTTTTTGGCATACCAATTTTATTGGGACCCCAATATCTTCCTTTCTGTATCGTTTTCACTCCTTAGTCCCATGAGGACATTCAAGCAGTTTTGCTTGAATACACAAACCTGGCACACCATTACAGCTCATTTCCTGTATAAAACTCACTTCCTGTCTTTCCTACTAATTGCATCCCCTGCAGGATCCTGGTCTGTGGGTCCTGATTTTGACATTTTAATTTAATGCTCTTTCCTTCTGTGGACTCTTATACTGTGAACACCAGTCTCTTAAACTTGTCGTATACTACTTTGCATTGCTTGTTAACTTCCCATATTTTAGTTAATTGGAATAAGGTAGAAAAGATCAATTATTAGATAGTGATTTACTTTAAAAAAGTGATTTACTGCTTACTGCCAAGCATGAGTCCAGTTGCTACCAGGAATGAAACGACCTGGAGAAACAGCTGAGACAACAGTTGTTACCCTTAGCAACCTGACCATAAAAGCTTCCACCTGTCATATGCCTTTAAAAACAAGGGCCCCCAAGCTAACTGCCATATATGCTTCACTTCTGGAAAAAGCCCCACTTGATTGCTTTCCCCACTTTGTGGTTTTATAATATAAAGTACAAACTGGATTTGGACTGAAGTCTTTCAGGAGCTATAGATCCAGAATTCGGTCCTCTGGTGAATACATCTCCTCTCTTCCACCCTTACTGATGTCAGAGTGCTTACTCAAGAGAGATTCCTAAAACAATATTTATATTAACATTTAAGAAAGGTCTACTCTCCTCATGACATATGAAATATATGATAATAAATCAAATTTCAATTTTAACCTTGAAACTTCTTTACATCTAATATTTTTTAGACTATGTACTTTCATGGACAGAACTCAGTATTTATCTACTAGCTATATAAAAATTTCAATATTCTAAGATTTCTCACTTATATACAAATTTGGGACTGAACTACAGAATGTAAAGTCAATTAAATTCTATTTCTGGGCTCTAAAATTTAAATCTATAAAAGTGTCCTTAAACTTCTATGAAAATCCTCTAATATAAAATCCAGAGTATAAAAGTAATTTTTATATATATCATGAAGAAGTGGTAGGGTGTTCTTCATTTCAGGGCATTCTGAAATTCTGCCTTTATTTTCCTTTTTGATTTTTAAAGAAAAAAAACCTATGATGAATTGCTGAAAATTAGGAGAATCAGCAGAAAAAAACTCTCATTACATTGAATACAGATCTTAGACACTGTTATGGGTTGGGTAGGAAGTGTCTCCCCAAAGACACAGGCATGAAGGATTGTTCAGTGCCTTCTGTAGTGATGCTGCTGAGAGGAACTAGATCACAAGGATGCTAACTTGTCAGTAGGAGAGCTGACATGTAGCTAGAAGAAGGGATCTCATTGGAGGAAGTAGCTACTTGAAGGCATAGAGGCACATCCTGCACCTGAAGGGTGTGCCATTCTTGTCCCTTTTCCCATCCTCTTTTTCCATCTCCCTCTAGTTTCCGGCTGCCACAGGACAGTAGTTTTCTTCCATCATACTTTTCTACCATGAAGTTTCTTCCTTGCCACAGCTGACTACGGATGCCACTGAAGCTGTGAGCCCAAGCAAGTGTCTCCTTTCTCAAGTTGCTTTCTTAGGTATTTGTCACAGCAACCGACTACCAACAATAGGGCAGGTAAAGGAGAGCATGATACAGCTTTCTTCTTCTTCTTCTTCTTCTTCTTCTTCTTCTTCTTCTTCTTCTTCTTCT
>CAJQZJ010034255.1:2489709-2503580 GCA_907164525.1 Lophiomys imhausi
AAGATGCTGTCCTTTTTCCATTGTGCGGTTTGGCTTCTTTGTCAAAAATTAGGTGGCCATAGGTGTGTGGGTCCATTTATGGGTCGTCAATTCGATTCCATTGATCTACTGGTCTGTTTCTATACCAATGCCATGCTGATTTTACTACTATTGCTCTGTAGTACAGCTTGAAATCTGGGATGGTGCTACCTTCAGATGATTTTTTATTGTACAGGATTGATTTAGCTATTCTTGGTGTTCTGTTGTTCCATATGAAATTGAGAATAGCTCTTTCCAGGTCTATAAAGAATTGGGTTGGTATTTGATAGGAATTGCATTGAATCTATATATTGCTTTTGGTAGGATGGCCATTTTTTATGTTGATCCTACCTATCCATGAGCATGGGAGACCTTTCCATCTTCTAAAGGCCTTTTCCATTTCTTCCTTCAAGGGCTTGAAGTTCTTGTTGTACAGGTCCTTTACTTGCTTGGTTAGAGTTACTCCCAGGTATTTTATATTGTTTGTTGCTATTGTGAAGGGTGTTGTTTCCCTAATTTCTTTCTCAGCACATTTGTTTGTTGTATAAAGAAGGGCTTCTGTTTTTTTTTTTTTAATTAATTTTGTATCCAGCCACCTTGCTGCAGGTGTTTATCAGCTGTAAGAGTTCTCTGGTGGAAATTTTGGGGTCGCTTATGTATAATATCATATTGTCTGCAAATAGGGATAATTTGACTTCTTCGTTTTTCCAATTTGTATCCCCTTGATCTCTTTTAGATATCTTATTGCTCTAGCAAGAACTTCAAGTACTATATTGAAGAGATATGGTGAAAGTGGGCATCCTTGTCTTGTCCCTGAGTTTAGAGGAAATGCTTCAAGTTTCTCTCCATTTAATTTGATGTTGGCCACTGGCTTACTGTATATTGCCTTTATTATTTCTAGGTATGGTCCTTGTATGCCCATTCTCTCCAGAACTTTTAACATGAAGGGGTGTTGGATTTTTTCAAATGCTTTTTCTGTATCTAGCGAGATTATCATGTGGTTTTTTTCTTTCATCTTGTTTATATGGTGAATTGTGTTGATAGACTTTCATATGTTGAACCATCCTTGCATTCTTGGGATGAAGCCTACTTGATCTTTTGATGTGTTCTTGAATTTGGTTTGCTAGTATTTTATTAAGTATTTTTGCATCTATGTGCATGAGGGAGATTGGTCTGAAGTTCTCTTTCATTGTTGGGTCTTTGTGTGGTTTAGGAATCAGGGTGACTCTGGCCTCATAGAATGAGTTTGGCAGTGTTCTTTCTGATACTATTTGGTGAAAGAGTTTGAAGAGTATTGGTGTTAGTTCCTCTTTGAAGGTCCGGTAGAATTCCGTGCTAAAGCCATCTGGCCCTGGGCTTTTTTTGGTTGGGAGATTTTTAATGACTGATTTTTATTTCCTCAGTGTCTGTTGTTATTTCTCCCTTTTCATTTCTGATTTTGTTGATTTGGGTTTTTTGCTTTTGTCTTTTAGTTAATTTGGCTAAAGGTCTGTCTATTTTGTTCATTTTCTCAGAGAACCAACTATTGGTTTCATTGATTTTTTTTTTTTGTATAGTTCTTTTTGTTTCTAAGTTGTTGATTTCAGCCCTAAGTTTGATGATTTCCTGCCTTCTGGTCCTCTTGGGAGTGTTTGCTTCTTTTTTTTTTCCAATTCATCCATCTTAGCTGTTAATTCACTAATATGAGCTGTCACAATATTCTTTTTGAAGGCACTTAGTGCTATGAACTTTCCTCGTAGCACAGCTTTCATTGTGTCCCATAGGTTTGTGTATGTTGTGCCTTCATTGTCATTGGATTTTAAGAAGATTTTGATTTCCTTCTTTATTTCTTCCCTGACCCAGTAGTCATCCAGTAATGAGTTGTTCAATTTCCATGTGTGTGTAGGCTTTCTGTTGATTCTTTTGCTGTTGAAGACCAGCTTTATTCCATGGTGGTCTGATAGGATACAAGGGGTTATTTCAATTTTCTTGTATCTGTTGAAGCTATCTTTGTGTCCAACTATGTGGTCTATTTTGGAGAAGGTTCCGTGAGGTGCTGAGAAGAAGGTGTATTCTTTTGTGTTTGGGTGAAACGTTCTGTAGATATCTGTTAGGTCCATTTGGTTCATGATCTCTGTTAGACTCATTATTTCTCTGTTTGGCTTCTGTCTTGATGATCTGTCCATTGTTGTGAGTGGGATGTTGAAGTCTCCCACTACTAATGTGTGGGGATCAATGTGCGATTTAAGTTTTAGAAGCGTTTCTTTTACAAATGTAGGTGCCATTGTATTTGGGGCATAGATGTTCAATATTGAGATGTCCTCTTGATGAATATTTCCTTTAATGAGTATGTAATGCCCTTCTCTGTCTTTTTTTTATTTACTTCAGTTGGAAGTCTATTTTTTTTGATATTAGGATGGCTACTCCAGCTTGCTCCTGGGTCCATTTTCTTGGAAAACTTTTTCCTAGCCCTTTACTCTGAGACAGTGTCTATCTTCGTTAATAAGATGTGTTTCTTGTAAGCAGAAAAATGATGGGTCTTGTTTCTGGATCCAATCTGTAAGTCTGTGTCTTTTTATTGGTGAGTTGAGTCCATTGATGTTGATGGATATTAGTGACCTGGGGTTGTTATTTCCCATTATTTTGGTATAGCTGGTCATCCTGTGCTTCTTTTGGTTTAGTTGCTGTGGAGTTTTCCATTTCCTCTGTTTTCTTGGGTGTTGTTATCTTCTCTGGGTTGGAATTTTCCTTCTAGGATCTTTGTAGGGCTGGGTTTGTGGGTAGATATTGTTTAAATTTGATTTTGTCATGAAATATCTTGTTTTCTCCATCTATGTTGATAGAGAGTTTTGCTGGATATAGTAGTCTGACTGGGCACCTATGTTATCTCAGGGCTTGTAGGACATCTGCCCAGGCCCTTCTAGCTTTTAAAATTTCCGAGGAGAAGTCAGGTGTAATTCTGATGGGTCTGCCATTGTACGTGACTTGACCTTTTTTCTTACAGCTTTTAGAATTCTTTCTTTGTTCTGTACATTTGGAGATTCAATTATTATGTGATGAGAGGAGTTCCTTTTCTGATCTAATCTGTTTGGTGTTCTGTAAGCCTCTTGGATTTTTACTCGCATCTCTTTCTTTAGGTTTGGGAAGTTTTCTTCTATGATTTTGTTGAAGATATTTCCTGAACCTTGGAGTCGTGAGTCTTCTCTTTCCTCTATACCTATAATTCTTAGGTTCCATCTTTTCATTGAGTCCTTGATTTCTTTGATGTTGTGGGTTAGAGATTTTTTAGCTTTCTCATTTTCTTTGGATGTTGTACTGATTTCTTCCATCGAATCTTCCATGCCTGATATCCTGTCTTCCATCTCTTGTATCCTACTTTTGATAGTCATATCTGTAGTTCCTGTTCTCTTCCCTTGATTCTCCATTTCCGTTTTTTAACTCTGTCTGTGTTGTCTTTATCGTTTCCATTTCCATTTTCATGTCTTGAATGATTTTATTCGTTTTGTACATTTCCTGCTCCAATTTGCTTGTCTTGTCTGGAAATCTTTCATTGCCCTGTCTTTTTCCTGTTCTAGTTGAGCCACCTTGGCTTGGAGCTCTCTAATGGTATTATCCATTGTTTTGGCTTGTGAAATTGTGGCTTCTTTGAATTCCTTCATAGATTTAAATTCTTCTTGAAGGCAATCTATCACTTTCCATAATGTAGAATTGTCATCATCTTCATGTGTTTCAGCTGTGGTGAAGTGTTCAGGACTTGATGAACTAGCATAGTTGTGTTTTGTTGGAGTCATGTCTCCCTGACTTCTGTTGATTCTGTTTTTTTCTTGGACCTTTAGCCATTTGGATGTTCTTAGCTGTGTGCTTCTGTTCTCTTCTGGGCTTGGATCCAAAGGGGGCGCTTTGGTGTAGCAGTCGAATTGCTTGGCAATCTGTTGCTGCTTACAGGGGGATTTCAGGGTCAATATGCAACTAATAGCCAGACGCACTGTGAGCTGGTGCAGCCTATTCCCAGGCAATGAGGAATGGCCCGGGATTGTTTCACTGCTCCCAAGACAGATTGAGTGTTCAGCCTACAGTGGCTCTGTTGGTATGGTCCTGTGTGTCCAGGCACAGATTGTGTGGACTTTGGTGGTCCCAAGGCCTGTTGGAGTCCTGAGAAAGCCTTACTCTACCCCTGTAAGGTGAGTCACTCAGCAGTGCCTCCCAGGTCAACTCACTGATCCACGGGGTGGAGTTATATATACTTAGCTCTGGTTCCCCACCAGAAGGGCCCGTACTAGCAAAAAAGTCTGATAATAATAATAAAGACCTCACAGTTTGCCCAGGGTTGGACCCTGTGGTGGGTAAATCCGCCTTCACCCCCTGTAGCCTTTTCTGCCACACTCAGAGCCCCGTCTATGTATGTATGGAGCTGGCTTTGGATACTGGCAAATGGGGCCACTGTCATCCAAGTTCCCTTATGCCTCCATGGAACGTAACCTGCAGCCAGAAGGGTGTTTTGTAGCTCAATCGAGCTGCAGGATTTTTTTCCCCAATGACTGTAAATCCAATAGGGGGGCCTGTCCAGCACCCCTTTGGGGTCACACAGACATGTCTGGGCTTTCCAAATGCAGCTGTGGACCCACTGACTACTGGGCTGATGCCCTGTGGAATCTCGCACACCCAGCTGCACGCCCGCCGTGTGCTGCTAAGAGTGTGTGGCACTCCCACGGGTCCGAAACCTTTTGCTAAATAGCCAGAACATCTGCGTGGGATCTGGGGGACCCAGAAGGCTGGTGAGTAACCCTGTGTGGAGTCCAAATCTGCCTGCTGGGTATTAGAGTGGATCTTACCCAGCATCTCTCCTGGTGGGGGTTCCCGATTGCCAGATTCAGCGGCTTCCGTGCATGTCCAAGAGTGGGAGGGAGAGTCCTTCCCAGGGACTTTTAATGGTCCCTGGGTAGCTGGGTGAAACCCAGGTGGTTCTTGTCACTCAGATTTTTTACAAGCCTTTGTGGCTTTGTGGCTATTTTCCCCACAAATGGGCCGCCACCATCTTGGATCCCCCCCCATACCATTATTTTAATCTGTCATTGTGTTTCCTTCTCCAAAAGAAACATCATTATTTATTAGGATGTTTCAGGTCTGACATTTCACTGGCAAGTTGCCTAGCTTCAATGCAAGACTTCATGAGCAAATGCGGTTCATACTGTTGTTGCAGAGCACTGGCCAGATGAAAGAGCTAGGCAGGTGCATAATCTGAAGTGCGATCCTTAGTAAAGGAACCCTCCCTCATCAAATGCTCAGTGAGAGCACATACTTATGTCAGATTGCCCATAGTAAAAAGTAACCAATGGCCAGAAGCCACTGTTTATGATGATAAAAGTACTTGAGGGCTGGAAAATCTAGGATATGTATGAGTGTTGCTAATATTCAGCAGGCACTTATGATATGAACCTGTAACTCAGCACTTACCAGGCTGAGGCTTGAGGATGGTCATGAGTTTGAGGGTAGTTTGGGCTACAGAGTGAGACCTTGGCTCAAAAAAAAAAATTAAAAGAAACAAATAAAACAATATTATAATGAATTCAATGTAAAGTTAATTATTTAAAAATATTCTTTTCTATGTCATAGGCAATGCAATGCTCCTGCTCACCCTTATGTTGATGCTGGTGCCAAGTTGGAGAGAATGCTGCACATCATGAACTTCAAATGACACTCATTATTTTCTTTTACTTGACAAAGTATCTAATAAGAAAGCATTTTGGACAATTGCTAACAAAATATCCATGTTTTTATTTGACCTTCATTTTGTTAAATTTGGAAGAAAGCACTGTAGATTGATGTTCCCTAGACAAGCTTTTTCAGTCAGGAGAGAATTGTATTGTAACATCTCAAGGTAATCACTTTCTGTGTGTAGCTCCTACTTTTGAAAGCTCTTTAAAATCCAAAATGGATTCTACAAATTTATATTCCATTGTTAGGTATAGGTATACAATAATGAGACATTTATTTGGGATAAGATGATTTTACAGGAGATATTTGGTTTTCTATATCCTAGAGATTTGTTTTTTTTTAAATCTTCAATGATTTCTTCCTTTTTATTGCATGTAAAACTTTGTAACTTTTTTACTTTAGTTTGCCAATACTATGCTGTAATTTCCTAGGAAGAAAACCCATCAAGTAGGTCCAGTTGGTATTCTGCCACCATGTCTTGATTAGCATTGGCTGAAGCTTCCATTGAGCTTCTCATAGGAACATCCTCAAGAGCTGAAAAGAGAAGGTCTGAGATACTGATAGAAAATGAAACTGGATGATATTTGTAGGGAGAGTGGATTGTAACAGATTATGGGATGGGCCACCATGCCTGATTTATGCATTGGTTAGGATTGAACCCAGATCATGGTGCATGGAAGACAAACTTTCTACTAGCATTCCCATGCCCTACTAGAAAATTGGCAGGTTTGATGAACTTTTAAATAAAGTTGCAGTTTACTAAATCAATATATAAAAACCAGTAGCTTTTTAAAATAGAGACAAAAAACTTGCTAAGAAAGCAATTCCCAAAGTCAGGTAACAAATACATATGGACTGGTCATTGGGAATGTACGTTAAGCCATATAACCCTCATAACTGTGGCCTAATTACCTCTGTTGTACTGTATTGTATTTGTTATTATAAGAGAAAGAGCCATTTGTTGGACTGAAAGGGGAAACTGTAGGGGGAAATAAGATATACCTTAAACTTAAAAGAAAAAAAAAAGGGAAGAGGATGGGTGGTTGAGGGTGGGAGAGTGGGACTGGAGGGGGAATAGGGAGGGGACTGCGATTGAGATGTAACTTGAAGAAATAAAAAATAAAGGAAAAAAAATAAAAAAAGAAAGCAATTCCCACTGACAAGAGCTTCAAAGAAGGTCAAAATACCTAGGAATGAATCTAAAGAAGGAGGTAAAGGACTTCTGCCATGAAAATTTAAGAATACAGTAAAAAATAGCAGAAGAAGACATTAAACAAAGGAAAACCTCCAATGTTTATGGACTGGGCAAAATCAATAATGTGGAAATTACCAAAGGCAATTTGAGTGTCAATGAAATACTCATGAAAATTCCAGTGATGTTCTTCACAGAACAGAAAAAAATATTTTCTAAAAAATCTTATGGATTATTTCCAGTTTCTGGCTATTATGAATAAAGCTGCTCTGCACATAGTTGAGGTGATGCCCTTGTGGCTTGGTGGAGAATCTTTTGGATATATGCCCAGGAGCAGTATGGCTGGGTCTTGAAGTAGAACTATTCTCAATTTTCTAAGATATCCACAAATTGATTTCCAAAGCACACAAGTTTGCACTCCCAGCAACAATGGAGGAGTGTTCCCTTCTCCACACCCTTGCCAGCATGTGCTATCTTAGTCATTCTGATGGGTGTGAGATGGAATCTCAGGCCATTTTGAGTTGCATCTCCCTGATGACTAAGGATGTTGAACATTTCTTCAAGTGCCAATTGGCCATTAGAGATTCCTCTTTTGTGAATTCTCGGTTTACCCCTGTACCCCATTTTTTATTAGATTATTTTGTTTGTTGGTGTTTAATTTCTTGGGTTTTTAAAAAATATATTTTGGATACTAGCCCCCTGTCAGATGTGGGGTTGGTGAAGTTCTTTTCCCAATCCATAGGCTGCTGTTAATGGATTAAAAAAAAAAAAAACTGTGGTAACATTTAAATAATGGAATACTACTCAACTATCAGAAACAAGGAAAGCATGCAATTTGCAACCAAATGGATGGAACTAGAACAGTTTATCCTAAGTGAGATAACTCAGACCCAGAAAGATTCACATGGTATGTACGCACTTTTAGGTGGATATTAGCCACATAGCACAGGACAATCATCCTACAATCCACAGATCCAAACAGACAGGAACCTAGCATAACTATCCTATGAAAAACTCCATCCATCAGAGAGTCATGGACCCTCTTGCCTGTTAGTGGAACACCTTACCCTAGCTGGGCTGCCATATCAAATCCCAGTACAAGAAAAAACTCTTAGCCCTCATGTGACTGATGAGCTGAAGGGGAATTAATAAGTGGGCACTCCTCTCATGTGAGGAGAATAAGAAGATGGAGATGGGGAAGAGGGAGGGTGTGCCCTGGAGGGGAGGAGGGAGGGAATTTTAATTGAGATGTAACTTGAAAAAATAAATTATTTTAAAAAAATCATATGGAAGCACAAAAGGTAGTTAAAGCAATCCAAATCAGGGAAAAAAGAAAAACTCCACACAACAACAAAGCAAATGTACAAACAAACAAAAACAAACAACAAAACAAAAACCAAAAACACTGCTGGAAAAATAATGCCCGATCTCAAATTATGCTACAAAGCCACAGTGATTCAGACAGCACAGCATTGACACAAAACAGACATATATATCAACAAAAAATAATAGTGGACCCAGAAGGAAGCATACACAGCTGTGTCCCCATATCACCCGAGAAAGGTTTCAAATTACACACTAGAAATAAGGTGGCTTATTCAATAGGTGGCACTGGCAAAGAGTGGAGATCCACCTACAGGAGAATGAAATCAGATCCGTATCTCTCATCCTGTGCAAAAAAATCAATTCAAAATCATTCAAAGACTTTGATTTAAGACTTCAAATGATGAAAATTTTAGAGGAAACCATAGGGAAAATACAACATGCAGGATTTTGCAATATTTCCTGAGAAGGACTTCAATAGCTCAGGAAATAACCCCAAGAACTATAAATGAGAACACACGAGGTTAAGAGTTGTCTACACAGTGAGCTGTCAGCAGTCAACAGGATCTTTGCCAGCTTTAGTTCAGATAGGAAGTTAATATCCAGGCTATAGAAAAAAGTTAAACCTCAAAAGCTCCAACTGCTAACCAATAAATGGACTAGCAAACTAGAATGTTTTCAAAACAAGAAACACAAATGGCTAATCAATATTTAAAAAAAAATTTATACCCATATCCATTAAACAAAGGCAAATTAAAGACTACTTTGAAATTTCTTCTGGCCCTACTCAAAATGACTATCTCCAGAAAAACAAACAAATGCTGGTGAGGACATAGGGAGAGAATCACTGTTGGTGGGAGAGTAAACTGTCAGCCAAACTTGGACATCAGTATGGAGGTTTCTCGAAACAGGAAAAGTAGAGCCATTGTATGACCCAGTTATACCACTCTGTGTCAGAGCACAGAGGTGTTTGCACATCCATGTTTATTGCTGTGCTATTCTCAATAGCAAGGGAATGGAACCAGCCTAGATGCCTCTCAACGGATGATAGACAGAATTATGGCTCATAAACACAATAGAATTTTATGTATCCATAAAGAAAAATGAAGCCACGAAGTTTAAAGGAAATTGGATAGACTTGGAAACATTCTGTTAAGTAAAATAAGTGTGACAGACACGGATGTTAAAGGTTTTCTCTTCTTTGTGAATTTTAATGTTTAATTTTTATACATACTGAATAACTGTATATATAACTATATATACATATATAGAGAGTTATGTATAACTATATATAACTGTACATATCCTCATTCATCATACACATGTCTAACTAGAAAGGTAATTATAAGAGAGGAAAAGAGGTTTTAAAGAAGACAGGAAAGAGGACGAGGTACATCTGACATGAAAGTAGCCAGGGGACTACTTGCAGTGTAAGGTATATGAGGGGAGGGGCAAGAAATGGGAGAGAGAAGTGAGGGTGGAGCATCAACTAAAACAATGTTTGCATGAAAAAGCCATAATAAAACTCATTGATTTATATGTTAATTAAAAACAAAATTACAGCAAATGTATGGATCTTATGCTAACTGTACATTTCATTGTAATTACCCTTATTAAAAATTTCAGAAACTTAAAATTAGATCAAATGACCAAAATAAATACTAAAAATCTTCATATAACATTGAGGGTGTTATCTCAGGTTCTTCCTGGAAGGAAAAACAGACTATGTGTAATATGGATTCAGAGATGAAGAACTGTCCTCCCATCTTGCCCCTGCACACCCTGAGCCTGGGATGCTGTGTGTGAGCCAGAGGGAGGGAACAACAGACTCCCACCAGGAGCACTCAGGAGCTCCAGGGAATGACTTCTATATGCACTGGGTAAGAAGTTTAAGGTCTACTCTCCAACAATCACTAAACCTTTCTGGAGTATTTAAAAACAAAGATCTTTCAATCAAAGGCTTCTAAATGCATTTGACCGTATTAATAATTAAATAACATGCCTAGCAAGGCATGATGGTGCATACCTTTAGTCCCAACACTCAGGAAAATACAGAGACAAACAAGCAGATCTCCGAGTTTGAGACCATCCTGACCTACAAAGTAAGTTCCAGGACAGCCAAAGACACATAGAGAAAACTGTCTCAAAATGAAACCAAACAAAACCAACAAATGTTAATCTAAACAAACAAACCAACAAGCCTAAAAAATGTCTTTTATTAATTGGAAAACAAAAATAAGACAGAAATTATCACCAGCAGACACACAGTTTTAACAAGGGAGAAATGAGGGCATTAAAAAAAAACACTCTTCCACAAAACAACTTGTAGTCATTTATAAAAGGTTTGTTTTGAATCACCTACACAGTCTTTTTTTTTGCATCAGATAATTTCTGATTTCTTTTACTTTATACTATTGAAAAGTTTGAAATGTAGGCATTACATATTGAGTGCATTTTCATTCTTTGTGAGTGTCACAAATTATATGTGGAAGCCTATGTTAGAAAGGTGCAACACTCCAGCCCGTGAGCAGCTGGAGACAAAACTATCTACATCTCTTTCTGCAGGAGCAGCCATAGCTGTAAGTTCTCCTTTATTGTTTCAATATGTACTTTAGTTTCTTGCTTATAAAACAACCCGACTTTCAGCTCTCACCCACACAGGCTCATTAAATGCTATATGTGGGGGATCCAAGATGGCGGCGGCCTGTGTGGATGCATTTTAATCTTGGTTAAAATAGTCACAAAACGGCAAGTGTTACAAGATGCTGTACAAACAAATCTGAGAGACTCGATCCCCCTGAGTCTCACCCAACTACCCAGGGACCACTAAAAGTCCCTGGGTAGGGCGTTCCCTCCCACTCTCAGACATGCATGGAAACCGCTGAATCCGGGAATTGGGATCCCCTCTCACCCACCAGGAGAGACACACTGGGTAAATTCCAATCTAATACCCAGCAAGCAGATTCAGACCCCACACAGGAGTACTCTCCAGCCTACTTGACCACCCCAGGTCTCCCACCGACGATCTGGCTATCTGGCGAAGGGTTGTGGACCCGTGGAAGTGCGCACGGCTCGGCTGCAGAGTTTGTGATTCACTGCAGTATGCGGGAACTTAGTTGACCATGATGCCACTTGCCAGTTTCCAGACCCGGGCCATGGGAGTGGCAAGGCTATAGGGGGTGAAGGCAGATTTACCCACCACAGGAGCCAACCCTGGGCAAACTGTGAGGTATTTACAATTATTATCGGACTTTTATGCTAGTACTGGCCCTTTCCATGGTGAACCAGAGCTTACGTGTAGTGTATACAGCTCCACCCCCTGGATTAGTTAGGTCTCCACCTAGGAGGCGGGGCTGAATGACTCACCTTACAGGGGTGGAGTAAGGCTATTCGACTCCTACACCAAAGCGCCCCCTTTGGACCCAAGTCCAGAAGACAGCTAAAAACTTCCAAATGGCCAGAGGCCCCAGACCCAAAAAAAAAATCAGAGCGGAATGACTCCAACAAAAGAAAGTAATCCTATTTCATCCGGCCTGGACCACATCACCACAGCTGAAACACATACAAACAATGGCAATTCTACATTATGGAAAGTGACAGAGTCCCTTCAAGAAGAACTTAAATCTATGAAGGAATTCAAAGAAGCCACAATTGCACAAACGAAAGCGATGGATAACACCATTAGAGAACTTCAAAACAAGGTGACTCAACTCGAACAAGAAAAAGAGAGGGCAATGGAAGACTTTCAGGCAAAGACAAGCAAATTGGAGCAGGAAATGTACAAAACAAAAAAAAATCACTCAAGACATGAAAATGGAAATGGAAACAATAAAGAAAACACAGTCAGAGTTAAAAATGGAAATGGAGAATCAAGGGAAGAGAGCAGGAACTATGGATTTGAGTACCAAAAATAGGATTCAAGAGATGGAAGACAGGATCTCAGCCATGGAAGATTCGATGGAAGAAATCAATACAACATCCAAAGAAAATGAGAAAGCTAAAAAAAACCTCTCACCCACAACATCCAAGTAATCAAGGACTCGATGAAAAGAAGGAACGTAAGAATTATAGGTATAGAGGAAAGAGAAGACTCCCAACTCCAAGGTCCAGGAAATATCTTCAACAAAATCATAGAAGAAAGCTTCCCAAACCTGAAGAAAGAGATGCCAATAAAAATCCAAGAGGCTTACAGAACACCAAACAGATTAGATCAGAAAAGGAACTCCTCTCGTCACATAATAATTGAATCTCCAAATGTACAGAACAAAGAAAGAATACTAAAAGCTGTAAGAAAAAAGGTCAAGTCACGTACAATGGCAGACCCATCAGAATTACACCTGACTTCTCCTCGGAAACTTTAAAAGCTAGAAGGGCCTGGACAGATGTCCTACAAGCCCTGAGATAACATAGGTGCTCAGTCAGACTACTATATCCAGCAAAACTCTCTATCAACATAGATGGAGAAAACAAGATATTCCATGACAAAATCAAATTTAAACAATATCTACCCACAAACACAGCCCTACAAAGATCCTAGAAGGAAAATTCCAACCCAGAGAAGATAGCAACACCCAAGAAAACAGAGGAAATGGAAAACTCCACAGCAACTAAACCAAAAGAAGCACAGGATGACCAGTTATATCAAAATAATGGGAAATAACAACCCCTAATATCCATCAACATCAATGGACTCAACTCACCAATAAAAAGACACAGACTTACAAACTGGATCCGTAAACAAGACCCATCTTTTTGCTGCATACAAGAAACACATCTCACTATTGAAGATAGACACTGTTACAGAGTAAAGGGCTGGGAAAAGGTTTTCCAAGCAAATGGACTCAGGAAACAAGCCGGAGTAGCCACCCTAATATCAAACAAAATAGACTTCCAATTGAAGTTAATAAAAAAAAGACAGAGAAGGGCATTACATACTCATTAAAGGAAATATTCATCAAGAGGACATCTCAATATGGGACATCTATGCCCCAAATAAAAAGGCACCTACATTTGTAAAAGAAACACTTATAAAACTTAAATTGCACATCGATCCAAACACTTCAGTAGTGGGAGACTTCAACACCCCACTCACATATATGGACAAATCATAAGGGAAACAACCCCCTTCACAATAGCCACAAACAATATAAAATACCTGGGGGTAACTCTAACCACGCAAGTAAAGGACCTGTACAACAAGAACTTCAAGTCCTTGAAGAAAGAAATGGAAGAGGCCTTTAGAAGATAGAAAGGTCTCCCATGCTCATGGATAGGTAGGATCAACATAATAAAAATGGCCATCCTACCAAAAGCAATATATATATTCAATGCAATTCCTATCAAATACCAACCCAATTCTTTATAGACCTGGAAAGAGCTATTCTCAATTTCATATGGAACAACAGAACACCAAGAATAGCTAAATCAATCCTGTACAATAAAAAATCATCTGAAGGTAGCACCATCCCAGATTTCAAGCTGTACTACAGAGCAATAGTGGTAAAATCAGCATGGCATTGGTATAGAAACAGATCAGTAGATCAATGGAATCGAATTGACGACCCATAAATGGACCCACACACCTATGGCCACCTAAATTTTGACAAAGAAGCCAAACCGCACAATGGAAAAAGGACAGCATCTT
>CAJQZJ010034255.1:2511307-2535436 GCA_907164525.1 Lophiomys imhausi
AGTGGGTAGAACGTTAATACATATTCCTTCCATAATTAGCACAATGAATCTTAACAACTGAGGTATTCAGGAAGCAAGGTGCTCTGTATAATACTTGAAAATGTTTAATTTCTTTAACATTTCAAGCAATTTTTAATATCCTTTAAAATAATTTCAAGTATTACATGATCTCAACTAAAATTCTGTCTGAGAATCCAAAGAAAATATGTCAGCCTGTGCCTTTAGACTATCATAGGAAATATTTAAAACATTGAAGGAGAAAACAAGGGTCCTTCTTGTTTTATACATAGCAAATGATTCTATGCAAAGAAAAAACAAAAACCTCTGTTTTTAACATGGACTAAATGGTATGGTAAAAGTGTTCTGGAAATGAATTGAGTCATCAAATCTCTTATTATTTATTGTAAAAGTATAGTAGCTAAGAGGCTTAGGAAGTCACATGGCTTAAACATTTTGGAGTTTCCCAAATGTGTGTGTGTGTGTGTGTGTGTGTGTGTGTGTGTGTGTGTGTGTATGTTTTTAATGAGCCTGTATAACTTTGATTTTCCTGTCATTACTTTGGTTTATGGTGAATAACAAATGCACATGTGAACTGTAAACCCTGGAAAGATTTGAGAGACACAGACACTGTGGGTACTGTCAACACTGATGACAGAAAAGGGGGAAGTAGAGAAAAGCAGAGCTGCAGAAAGCTGTGAAGACAGGATGCTGTGCTCAGAGGGGGCGAGACTCATGCTGCTTGGTCCTTTATTGAAGCACTTCTTTCAGCTACTGAAAGAACAGATCCAAGAAAGCCAGTAGAGTAATAAATTCGGGACTGGGATACAGTGAAAATAAGCACCCACTAAATTCAAGTCTACGACTCTGAACCAGGCTAGACTGCCCTCATTTAACTCTTGGAGTCAGCCTGAGATGGGGGGAGAACTCTCATGGTGGATCACCTTGAGTAACAGCAGCAGCTTTCATAAAATGGCCAACACTGATGAGGCTTCAGGACCAGAAACAGATGTTCTAGATGCCTCTAACCTAAGGTTCATGTTTAGATGTTCAATATACTCTGGGTTTGTTTAGATTTGGAAAACAAAGTTTGACCTGCATGGATGATAAGCCACAGGTTGATCTAAGCACAAAACTGGCTTCATTTTATTGTTACTTAACACTGTCTGCCATCAAGAGAGACGGAAGTGATCACTGCCTCTCAGGACTACGGCTTAGATGTAAACAAACAATTTTAAACTGGGTCCTTTTTTCTAAGACCCCTGGATCTTTGAGGTACTGGTAAGAAGCTAGGGAGAGTGAAGTGATGACGAAAGGCACGGTGCCAGATTTGAACTTGAACTTTGACAGAGGCATCGGAGTGACTATGTCCAAGAAAGTGTCAGCATAGGGGTGGAGTTAGGGTTACACAGCCAGGGCAGCAAATGTCTTATTTATTCTTCTGCTGAAGCTCACTAGGATTTATAGTAAGATGAAACACTGGTGAGAGGAATTCCTCTGTTTGTTTGTTTATTTATTTAGGCAAGATTAAGAGCAAAAGATTCAAGCTAATTCTAGTGGTGCAGGCTGTAATCCCAGCAGGCTGAGCCAGGAGTATTACAAGTGTTAGACCTGCCTGGGCTACAGAGTGACCTTAAGGAGTTCAGGTCAGCCTAAGTCACTTAGAGATCCTGTCTTAGCAACAACAACAACAACAACAAAAAGGGTTGAATATGTAGCTCAACAGCACAATATCTGTTTGACATGTGCAACACTATAAATTAAATCCTCAGTATGAAGAAGACGGGGAAAAATTCAAATTCTTACTTCTGATACCCTGGACACTAACTAAAGCATTTTCTCTTGGTTGGTAGAGCAACACTGAGTGAAACTGAAATGAAGGCAGCTTTGCTTCAACCTGTGAATATCATTCACTTGTTTCAAACCACACACTACAAATTTAAATGTGCTTAGGATTTATTGAACAGCTAAGTATGAACCTTCATTTGGAAAAGAATGGAATCTCCATGAGGTGCCTCCACAGGTTTTCTTCCTTCTCGGCATATCACGCACATATGACTGAATGCATGAACTCTGTGGCAGGGTTGCTCTCAGACTGAAAGGCACATAAACACATCCGCTCACTAGCAATAAGCAGACCTGTTTCCTGACAGCTCTCAGTCTTCTCCATCACCACATGCTTCAGTTTAGATCTTGTCCTCTAAAATCATGACAGACAGGAAAGATGTCAACATGGCTGGACATCTACCCTTTAGACTACATGGAATATGTAGGCACAGACACTGGCACCCTTCACATGGGGTCTACAATGAGTTCATTTATATCACAGCACAAAACGTGCAAAGGATGCTATTAGTGAAGTAAGATCTCTTGTCTCTGTACAACAATGCAGTCATTCTGTACTGTCCACTGTCATCACTTCCATCACTACTACCTCCTCCTCATGTTTTTGGAGTGCCGACAGGCAAATGTAATACATACAGTAAACAACTTAAGAACCAGATGCTGTCTCACTGGAAGAAGATTTGTGATGGTATACGCCTCAGCTAAGAGCAGAGTCTGCAAGTTTCTTCAAAAGTCTTTAAAGAGATATTAGATTGTTGTTCCATTTTACAGGCCAGAGTCTATTTGTGAATTAACAGGGAAAGGAAGCCAGTCATCTCCTTTTTGCCTTCAAAACCATAGCATCATCAAGCTCCCAGGTAACAGCTATAGCATGGTAGTTATGGAATAGATAGCCTAAGCTGCCAACTGAAAGATCCAGATACAGTCCATCCCTCAGTGGAGGGACACGAGAGAGAGAGAGAGAGAGAGAGAGAGAGAGAGAGAGAGAGAGAGAGAGAGAGAGAGACAGAGGGAGACACAGAGAGAGAGAATATGCATCATTAAAAAACAAGGATAATCAAGTTGGGGTGTCTACTTATAAACCAAAAAGTTATTCAGCTGTAGTATCTAGGGGCTGTGACTGAAGTCGTTGCCTAGGGATATAAGAATATATTCAACCTTGGCTAGTCACTGAATTTAGACCAGGGCTCCCTTGTTCTTATAATTTACTACTTTGTTGCAAAAATGGAGAACTCCTTTGGGAGAAGCCATTGTAATAACGTTACCCCTGGTTCCAGGAGGAGTTAATTCTCCTTGATTGGCTCCTGAAACAAAATCCCAGCTCCTCAAATTGTCTTTCACTTAGTTGTTCTTTTAATCAGTTAATACATTTAGAAACCCAGTAGCATGTGTATTCAGAACTTGGTCCCAAAACCTTAAATTCCAAGGCTATATAAAAGTAACCAGGTAAGTAGGAGTCTCTCAGTCAAAGGAAAGTTTCATTAGGCTTTGAAGAAAGCCCCTTTAGAAAAGTCTACCTAAAAAACTGAGATGTGTCACAACATACATTCCATAGGCAATGACAAATGAGACTGTCCAATGGTCCATTGTGACAGATATTGTCTGATTTCTAACCTTAGCAATATCTGTTTTGTAGTCATTTTGACTTCTGATGTCTTAAGTTAGTGTAGCTAACATATCATTTTCAATTCTTTTTTTTTGGTTTTTCGAGACAGGGTTTCTCTGAATATCTCTGGCTGTCCTGGACTCGCTTTGTAGACCAGGCTGGCCTCGAACTCACAAAGATCCGCCTGCCTCTGCCTCCCAAGTGCTGGGATTAAAGGCGTGCGCCACCACCGCCCGGCTTCATTTTCAATTCTTATAGTCATTGCATAAAAACAAAATATTTATTTTCAAATACTCCCTCATAAGATAGTTCCTAATGGAATAACCGAATACCACTTGAATCCTGTTTTAACAAACACGCTTGGGAATCTCCCTGTCATCACTGCCACAGCAGCAGAAATCCACATTTGGAGCTTGCTCTTAGTGGGCAACTTTTGTCTACACTGAGCACACACATCTTTAGAAATATTAGTATCTATTTATTGCGTGCATGCATGCACTCCAATGTGTACATCTGGAGACTAGGCAGAATGTCAAGTGTCCTATCATGCTCAATCTTATTCCCTCGAGACAGGGTCTCTGTTGACCTGGAGCAAGCTTGGTGGCCAGCAAGCCCCAGACATCCTCTTGTCTCGGCTCTAACAGTGTTAGAATTATAGGTGCACATGGCCCAGCCCACCTAGCTTTGTACCTGGGTTCTGGAGATTTGAGTGCAGCTCCTCATGCTTGTACACTTACTGCTCCTACCTACTGAGCAATCTCTTCAGCCCTGTTTAGTCTCTGAGACAGGGTCTAACTATGCAGCCTAGGCTGGTCTCAAGCTAATGATTCCCCTCCTTCTGCCTCCCCAGTGCTAGCTAAGCAGCAGTGGACAACAGGAAAAATACTCTGTCTCAAACAAGTAGAAAGGGCGAGAAAGAACAAGGGCTAGGAATACCCAAGGTTCCTGTGATCTCTGCATATACACTGTGACATGTGCCTGCCCACACATATATACAGACACAACACCACACACACACACACACACACACACACACACACACACACACACACACTAAAAGGACAAGACTTAAAACCTTGTATAAGCACAATTAAGTACAAAAGGAAACAATAATAAAACGTATACATGTGGAGAACTTGAAAGGAAATAGATTCTTTTTTTTTTTTTGGTTTTTCGAGACAGGGTTTCTCTGTGTAACAGCTTTGGCTGTCCTGGACTCACTTTGTAGACCAGGCTGGCCTCGAACTCACAGTGATCTGCCTGCCTCTGCCTCCCAAGTGCTGGGATTAAAGGCGTGCGCCACCACGCCCGGCGGAAATAGATTCTTAAGTAATGTCAGGGACCAGAAGCTGCCTCCAGCTGATTTCGCGAGGAAGGATCAGAATAAGAAATGAAGAGAGGCTCTATCCAAAAGAGAGAAAACATTTTGAAAACTGCAGAGAAAAATGACAGGCACCAAACACCAAAAAGAAGCAAGCAAAGCCAAAGGCCTCACAGCTCCCTGGTGGGGGACTGAGAAGCAAGGATAAAGCAGGAGACAGATAGGAAGGGGCTAGCAAGGAAGGCAGGACAAGGGAGAGCGCAATTGGGGAGGGGATGAATTGGGACAATAATAATAATGCCACACTCATATGAGAATGATTTAATGAAGCCTTTTACTCTGTATGCTAAACTTAAAAATTAATTAAAAAGAAGGAAAAAGTGGTGCAGCCCCGATGAAAAGGAGACTGGCAGTCGTAAATACAGGACAAAGTCACCGCTATCACAAGTCTCAAATCCAATTCCAGGTTTTGGTGAGAAGGTGGTGACTCAATCTGTGGGTCATGACCTCTTTGGGGGTCCCATATCATCAGATATTCTGCATATCAGATATTTACATTATGATTCATAACAGAACAAAATTACAGTTATGAAGTAGCAAGGAGAATAACTTTATGATCAGGGGTCACCACAGCGTGAGAAAGTGTGTTAAAGCATCTCAGAATTAGGAAGGTTCAGAACCACCACTCTAGCAGAATGACAGCAGTAAGAAAGAAGCCATGTTGTCATTCTATAGGACTCGGAGGTGATCTCCAAGACCTGACACCATAGTAGGGGGGACCTACTGCTTACAACGGAACTATCCTGTGGCCTGAGAACAGAGAGTAATCACAAGTCAGGAAGACTGAGTTTAACCTGCTGTAGTCACATGGTGAGGGACAGTGCTGGGAGCCAGCTGTGGAGAGAAAGGGGGCTGGATGACAAATCAGAAAAGCAGAAAGCAGCTTGGCTCAGGCAGCGACATACACAGAAAAAGGTGGCCTTCCACTTTGTGGCCAGGAGCAGAGCTATTCTACTGAGAACAACCCTGGCGTTGGACCCCTGAGCCTGAGGTCAGTTGGTGATCCATTGTAGACCTTGTGATCTCCAAAGGTCAAAGCAGACCACCTGCTATGCACAGCACATCCAGATCCACATACTGGTCACCAGCAAGGTGACCAGTAAATACTTAGTGGGTGTGGAAAGTACACAGAGAGAGTCTCTATCTGTTTGGATCTCAGGTGCTGTGGTTGCTCCTCCACTTTCAATACTCTTTGGAGTTTTGGCCCTCTGCCACAACATCAGCCATACCACTGGGTACAATCTGTGCAATCTCAGGCTGGTGGGAAAAACTATTTAGGTTGTGGACTGCAAAGATGCTGTAGCCAACACAGGCACCTGAAGTGCAAAGGGAAGTCACTGCAGTGAAAAATCCACAGTGAACATCAGGTGCTTGTCCAACACAGCCTCAATATCAGCGTAACCACAGGACAAGAGGCCATGAGTTTGACTGACTATCCTCCCACCATAACTCACAGTCTCCAGTGATCCAGACAGTAGGTCCTTCAACATTCATTGTTTCCTCTTTCTTGTTCTGTTATTTTTTTCCTTGCCTATTCTTTGCACCATGTGTTTCTGTTTTTTTTTGTTTGTTTCCACTATTCTTTTGGTTTATCATATGGAGAAGAAATGTAGGTTTTTTTATTTTTAATTCCCTATTCATGCATTCATCTAATTCTTATTGTATATTTTCCTTTATGGAGCTACCTTTTTTGCCTTTCTTTTGTTCTTTTTAATTCCCTAAAAATAGAGCTTTAGTTTTTCAAAAAACAAATAATAACCCATCAAACCAGACAAATAATCAACAAAATCAAAGAACCAGTAAACAGTTCTCAATAATTGAGGTATAATAATAATAAAAATAAATAAACAAAAATGACTTCAACTCACTAATCAAGATATAGATGATACATTAGCTGAATGGATTAAAAGAGAGGGTACACTCTGATTTCTCTATGTTTCTCCAAGAAACACACTTCAATGGAAAAGATGCACATAGACTGAGAATGAAAGGATAAGTCTATGCATCAAATGAATAGAAGCCCCAAACTAGTGGCATAGCTAGTCCGATACGGGATAAGGTGGACTTACGTATAAAAACTATCAGAAGAGATAAAGAAGACCACTGGATACCTGTAAAGGGAATGGTTTTTCCAAGAAGATGGAATAATTTGAAAATATATATGCACTGATTGGTGGAACTCCTATTTCCATAAAACAAGCATTAAATGTTGTGAAACTTCAGATAAATCCTGAGACAGTACTAGTAAGCGAATTTAATACCTCATTCTCATTTTTAGATAAGTCATTCAAATGAAAATAAGTAAAGGAACTTTAGTGTTAAATTATACTATAGATAAAACAATTGATACATTTGATAAATACACTCAGAATACTTAATCTAACAGATAGATTCTCCTCAATAATCCACTGAAACTTCTCTAAAATAGATCACATCCTAGGTCATAAATCATAAATCAACAAATATAAAATAATCAAATAATTTCTTATGTCTTATCATATTACAATGGAGATAAAAGTAGGAGTAAGTAGGATGAAAAACTATTTAAATGTATGAAAACTGAACAACATATTATTAAATGACCAGTGAATCACTGAAAAACTATCAGGGAGAAGAAATAAAAAAAAGAGTCAAATAAAAACAAAAACAAAATTTACCAGAACATTTAGAATACAGCCAAGGCAATTCTAAGTGGAAAGGTTATAGCTATAAAAATCAGATAGATCTCAAATAAAAAACTTGATGATACATACCAGAATGCTATAAAACAGGAACAACAAAAACTCCAAAGATGTTAAGTGATAATAATAATCAAAGCAGAAATTAGTGAATGAAGATTAAAAGCATAATATATGGAATATATTGAACAAACAGAACCAATTAGTGAACTGGTTTTGTTGAAAGAAAAAAGATAGTAAACTCATAGATAAATTAACAAAAGAAAGAGATGTTCCAAAGTTAAACAATTAGAGTTGAAAAGAGGGAAATTACATGGATTCCATTGAAATGCAGAGAATCAGTAAGTCATACCTTAAAATTTTATATTACTAAATACTAGGAGAACCTAGAAGAAATAGATAAGCTCCTAAGAAGATATAAACAAAACAAGCATATCTGCAGCAAGTAATAAAATTGAAGCAATTTCTCCCAAAAGAAAACCCTAAGAACACACTGGAAGGATTCATTGAAATATTTTATCAAACCTTTAAAGAGGAGTTAACACTGTCTTTCTTCAAACTGTTCCATAATAGAAACAGAAAGAACACTGCCAAAATCATGCCATGGAGCTAGCATTATACTACTACCAAACTAGAAATGGACACAGCAACAAAAAGAAAACTATAGAGTACATTTCACAAGATGGCTATAGGTAGATGTGAACATTATCAATAAAATTTTGACAAGCCTAATTCACTAAGATGTCAGTATACCACAAACAAGTTGGCTTCATTCTAGAAATGGGAGATAGGTCAGCATAGACAAATCAAGAAATGTAATACAGTTCATGATCTTAAGAACTGATATCACATGATATTTCAACATATGCAAAAAGGCCCCTGATAAAGTCCAACACATGTCCAAATGTATAATTAATAAAGTTAGATATATGTCATACCTACCCCAAATCAGTTTACAACTGATCCAAGATGTAAGATCTGCAATTCTGAACCAGTTAGAGGCAAACGTGTCAATACACAGGCACAGCAAAGCCTTTAAGAAAAGGATTAAAACTACACAGGAAAGAACTCTATAAATTGACAGGTGGGGTTGCATGATATTAAAAAGTTCTGTACACCAAAGAAAATGAGACAGCTTACAAAATGGGAAAAATTATCAGCTATACATTAGACTAGGATTAATATCTAAACTCCATAGAGAACTGTAAAATTTCAACCTCAAACATAAATCAATCAATAAATGGACTAAATAATTGAATAGACAATTCTCAAAAGAAGAAATTTATGTGTCATTTGAAACATATGGGATGGTCATTATGCTAAACAAAATAGTCTAGATTCATAACGATAAAATATTATCTGCTTTCCCTTAAACGTGCAGTTTAGATTTAAATTTATATAAACATGCATGGGCATAAGTGTGTTTATGTGAAACATGAGTATAGAAAGAGCTATTATGGGAGGGAGAAGAGTTGTAAATAAAAGTAGGGCTCAAGGGAGAATAATGGAGTAGAGGGCATGAAAAAAGAGGAGGGAGGATGTGGAGGGACAAAGGGGACTAGCAAGTGGGCAGTGGGGGAGGGGGAAAGGAGATCAATGAATGGGCAAATAAGAATGATATAATAATAATAATTATGTAGATTATGAAAATGTTACAATGAGATCAATTTATATGCCACTTATAAGCACATTAAAAAAACTAAAGTTAGAAATTAAAAATAAAGCAAGAGATACAGGAAAAATTTAGATAATATAAGAAAATTCAGCAATGAGATCTATGACTTAAATGTGAGATGACTTCCTAGTGAAGTTCAAGAAACTAAAAAGGGACACAAAATATGAATAGGCACTTATTATGGAAGACTCAGAAACATAAAAGACTTTATATGCCTGGAATGGCATGAATGCTGGTAAGTCAACTTTGGGCCACAGTTGGGGGTTGGAGGTAGGAAGATCCCTGAAGTACATCTGCCAACCAGGTTAGCAGAATTGATGAGCTTCAGGTTCAGTGAGAGACCCTGTCTGAAAACATAGGTGGAGAACCACTAGGTAATGACATCTGGTCTTGACCCCAGCTCTCTAAAATGTGCCTGCATACATATGTACACATACCTCATACATACAAACACCCACACCGATAATGGGAGTGACCGCTCTATAAGGTCCCAAGCAAGTTCCGAACATATATTAATCAGTCAGTGAGTTAGCTAATTTTCACCATTAGTGAGGACTTTAAGAAGATACTTACAAAAGTGGTTCAAGTGGCTTTGGCACTTACCTCCATTGTAAAACCTATGACTTTGAAACATTGTTCAATTAATTCATACTGGGATTTATAGAAACTATTATTCATCATGTCCTGTACTGTTCGGAGGTTGTCATTTTGTAAGTACCTGAAGAAAGTTTGAGAGGAAGGATAAAAATATCTAAAATTGCATCGACAGAGAAAGCACCATTAAATATATCCTGGTGAATTACCTGGGTGGCTTATTTTCTGGCAATTTGTAAAGGGCTAGTTTCTTCTTTTCCGCCAATCCAGCATAAATATAGTAAAAAATATGAAAATTTTTTTCCCCACTGAAAAAATAATACATTTTCAAGAATATGGTTAATAAGAACTGTGATGGATATATAACTTGAAGTAATTAATAAATATTAAAAAAGAAAATGAATAATAATTATCAGGTTGATATTTTTACCTGAACAAGAACTCTTTAAAAAAAAAAAAAGCTTTTCCATATGAAGTCCATGGAAATGGAAAAGGTATACTTTTAATGTATTATTCTAGACAAATCATTTTACTAAAAATATCAGAAAGGACTTTACAATTCTTCTACTTCGTTTTCTTATTGTGTAGTGTACTCTTAATGGAAATAGAGTTTAGATGATATTATTATTATTATTACTATTTTTGTCATTGTTGAGAGGTCTCACTATGCCCTCCAAGCTTGCCTTGGATTCACAGTACACCAACTTTAGCCTCTTCAATGTTTGGAATCAAGGCATGCATCACCATATCAAGTCCTGTAAATACCTTATTGTTCTATTACACCGAAATTTTCCTTAGAATAAGTGTTAACTGAAATATGTCTGTATAGATATGGAAAGGTCTTAAAGGTGTTAGATTTTCCATAGGTACATGGGATAGCTTGAACAGAGAGATCACAGGAGAACCAACGGGTTGGGATGAGTTCAACTGAATTGAAATATAAGATATGTGGGTGGTCTGAAATGGGAGGGTGAACTCAGGTGAGAGTAAGAAGTACATATTGTTGATTGACCTCATAGAATTATATGAACATGACCTCAAAGAGATTATGAAGTGACAGTAGAGACAAAAGAGAAATGCCCCAAGGACAAATCATTCTAAAAATATACATTTTTAGGAATGGATGAATAAAGCTATGAGAAGAAAATGTAGGAAGGAGAGGAATCAGGAAGACTGAGTCAGGGGGATCAAAGAAGACAGGGTTTCAAGGCTGACTTTTGTCATAAGAGCAGGTGTATCCCTTATTTTACACTTTTTAACTTTAATTTGGAGCAGTGTAGGGACGGAATCTAGATACTCATATATGCTGGGTAAGCACTCTACTGCTGAGATACACCCAGTCTCTATATTCTTCCTAGAAAGTCACACAGATCCTCATCTTCAATGCCACCATCTGTAGCTTGTTGCGGGCTCCATTGAGACGTCAAGAAGTCTATTACACGCAACACTGTACACAGCAAAAGGAACCATAAAGACACGGAAGTGGCCTGGGAACCTGGTGAGATAATGGAAGCTGAAGGGATAAGAGAGGATGCGGAGTGAATGTGACCAGAATGTATTATATGCTGGTATGAAATTGTCAGAGAATAAATTCATTTTTTCAAAGTTAGAACAAAAGTAAATGCTTAGTTTAGTTCTCATCCCTTTAGCACCACCAAATAATAAAGCTTCTCCAGGATTAACATGCTATGTAATTTATTTGCTTTGTCCTCTTGGCATCACATTGATTGGTCTGCATGTCACCTCTTAAGGCACTTCAATGATGCCATGTATAATTAGTGAAGTGACACGTAAATGCAGACACACAGACTTAGCAGATTTCTCTGCCATTATCAGTATACTTTTACCAAAAGTGTAATTTTACAAGGCCTGCAGTTACTATGGGAAATGCACTGACCTTCAGCGGATGAACAACCAAAGAAAGAAACCCAGCTCCAAAGGATACTCATCTTGGGTCCTGCCACAAACCACATCAAATGTGTACTGCAGATTGAGTGTCACATAGAACACATGCTGTTCCCAGTCAGTACCCCCAGGACATATTCAAGGTCTCAGTGAGCTACAAAAGGTGCTTCTCAGACCGCAGTTCCACTGTTTTTATGGATCCTCTGCTACTTCTTTGTAGCTCTACTCAGCCACTTCTACGAATGCCCTCATGGAGATACTATGTGCAGTCAATGGACTTGAACAGTGAGGGTTCACCAGGCAGCAAAGGTCCCTCATACCTTCAAAACTGTGGCAAGATTTTCAGTATTGTGGTTTAACTCATCCCAGATACAGCTGAATCTTTGCTGAAGATACCAGAAGGCTGATGATAAAGTTTTGAAAACCCAAAGGTCCACAGCTTGTCCTCAGAACAACAGTATTTTCAGTTTTATTTTGCTCAATTAGAACTTCTTCCCCATAGACACCAAGTCTCTTCCATCTTTCTTCTTGTGACTTACCCTCACATTCTCAGCAGCTGAACTCATCTTACATTTTCCTAAGACACTAGACTGAGTGACCATTGAGTTTGAGGCAAGGCACACAGAATTCTTTGGAAATTGTGCACTACTCCCCACCCCAATCTTAGTTGTTTTTAAAAATCTCCTATATTCACCACACCAGAGGGATTTGATAAATATTTGTCAAATAGATGAATGAATGAATGTATGTGTTTGGGGCTTAGGAGCTACCCAGAAAAGAGGGTTTAAACTTCATCTTTTGGCATTAATTGGTGTGTTGTCTCAGTCTGTATCCTCCTGTGCGAAAGAAACAATGTAGCAAGTAAGAGACACAACAGAGGCAGTGAGGTGCTTCACACAGTGCCTCCCCTGGTCCATAACAGCATAGAACACGCTTGCCAGTTTGTTTACGACTCTTAGGGAGCCTTGCAAAGGGCTGATGTGGGACAGTAATGCAATCAATGCTTGCTGAACTCCAGTCATAACAGGAGGAAACTAGCAGATACAGCTATAATTTATATGAGAATTATCCAGCATTGTCTTCAATATGCTCATTTTCTCCCAAGCAGCCTCTTTTTAATTTTTTCCCTTAAAATTCCCTACATTTAATAAAGGGCTAAGCATGAAAAATGCACTCTAAAGACTGAGGTGTGCAGAACAGGGCAGAGGGAAAAGAAAAGGAAAGAATCAATTCTCGTAAAAGAAAGGGTAAGTTCATTAAAAAAGACACATGTCTGCTCTGGTTCACTCTGCTTCTCAGATTGGCCTCTCTATTTTGTTTATGACTTCCGTTCCCCAATGTTCAGCTCTTCAGACTACAGGACCTGAGTTCCTTGTCCTCTCGCGTGTGCAGAGGGGAGGCAAGTGAAGGATCTATCAACTTATATCCTGCCTGGCAGAAGACACAGTCCTCGGTGGTTGCAGACTCCCCGACAGCTCCTGTTCTCTGCTATGGCTATCCTTGGGCTCTGTGATATTTCTGTACCCTTGGACCCAGAAGCCTATGGGTAGAAATGGTTTCTTGTCCTTGTTAATCTGCACTAAACTATTTATCCTGGGTTAAGCATTCATTCTTGATTCTTTGATACACATTCTATCTTGTAAATAGGGTTTTCAGTTAAACCCTTTGAACTCATTCTTTCTTTTTCATAATCATGTTGATATAGTCCACTGAAATTCATAATTGAAAAAAATGTACCTATGGAGCCAGAAAAGTGACTCAGTGGATAAGAGTGCTTGCTGTGTGAACATGAGAAATTAAATTTGAGTCCCCATAACCCACATAAAAAGCTCCCCATATATGAATGCATGTCACTACAATGCCATCATTTTGGGATAGGGGCAGGTAGTTCCTGAGAGCTACCTGGCTGGTTAGTCTGGGCAAAATGGCAAACCTGAGAGTCCCACAGGGAGACCAAGCTAAACAACTGTAGCATGCACTCAGATGGCGTGGGTCAGTCCCACGCAGGCTCCCTGGTTTTTGGTTCAATCTCTGTGAGCCTCTGTGAGCCTAGTTGATTCTGTGGGTTTTCTTGCCATACCTTGACCCTTCTGGCTCCTATAATTCTTCCTTCTTATCTTCAGTAGGACTCCCTGAGCTCTGACTAATGTTTGGCTCTGGGTTTCTGGACCTGTTTCCGTCAGTTGCTGGATGAAGCTCTCTGATGACAATGGGGCTAGGCATAAATCTATGAGTATAGCAGAATATCATTCATTAGGCATTATTTCACTTACACTTTTTTTTGCCAGTCATATTTGGTTCTATCCTTTGTCTGTGGGACATCTGGCCTCCGGTTTCTGAGTCTCTGGACTATCTGGCCTCTGGGTTCTGGCCCTCCAGGCAGTGTTAGGGGTGGCCTCCCTCTCAGGGCTTGGATCTCAAGCTGAATGGACCAGTAATTGGTTGGTCAGTCAATCCTCTAATTTTACCCCAGCACATCCTGAAAGCAGGACTCATTGTAGGTAGAAGGTTAATTGACTGTGTTAATGTCCCAATACCACCATTGTGAGTCTTATATATGGTTACAGGAGATGCCTAGTATTCCCCCTTGAGCCCTCCTTGTCACTTAGGTTTTCTGGGTCTGTAGATAATAACATGGCTATCCTTTATTATACAGTTAATATTGACTTATAAGTGAGTACATATCATCATATCATGTTTGTCTTTCTGGGCCTGGGTTATCTCACTTAGGATGATTTTTTTCTAGTCTCATTCATTTGTCTGCAAATTTCATGATGCTATTGTCTTTAACTGCTGAGTAATACTCCATTGTGTAAATGTACCACAGTTTCTTTATCCATTCTTTGGTTGAAAAACATCTAGGTTGTTTTCAGTTTCTGGCTATTATGAATAAAGCTGTTATGAACATAGTTGAGCAAATGTCCTTATGCTATGGTGATCTGAAAGCTGCTTATTCTACTGTTAATTACTATCCCCAAGAACTGGTTACCTATACCTGTCTTTGTTGTCTAAACCTTGCTCTACCTAGTTTAAAATTGATTGGTTGAATAAATGCTGCAGCCTGGATTGGGTAGAAGAGAGGTAGGCAAGGAAAAGTTTGGTGGGTTTTGGGGGGCAGAGAGGATCACGGGAGGAAGAAGCCAGGGGGTGGAAAGGAGAGGACACATGCCATGGGTTAGATAGAAGAACATCATTCCACATGGCCAGGAACATCTGCAGAGCATGGAGAATAACAGCCCAAGGGAGTTTTATTTGGGGAATAGGATTAAAAGATAGCTTAGATGGGCTAAGATTGACCAATCCAGGCTAAGGCTTGAAAAAATCCATCAGGTGTTGTGTGATTATTTATAATGGTAGGTTAAGGATTAACATCGCCGACCAAGGAGGGGATCCAAGATGGCGGCAGCCGGCGCGGACGTATTTTGATTTTGGGGTCAACAGTCACAAGGCGGCAAGTGTTGCAGGATGCTGTACAAAGGGCATGACCCCTTCTAAATCTCACCCAGTTACACAGGGACCACAGAAGATGCCTGGGCAGGACGCCCCTTCCAACTCTCGGACACGCTAGGAAGCCTCTGGACCCGGGAATCAGGATAACCCATCCCCCCAAAAGGAGAAATCCCCAGTAAGTTCCAACCTAATACCCAGCTGGCAGATTCAGAAAACACACAGAGATAATCCCCACCCCTGCTGGGCACTCTCCCAGGTCTCACACAGACAATCCAATTATCTGGGAAAGGTTGCGACTCTTGGAAGTGAAGTAGCTCCGCCGCAAAACGCCTTCAGATGCCAGGCTGTGACGTCACCGGCCAGCTTCCAAGCCTCGGGAGCAGCAAGGCTATTGGAGCTGAACTGCAGATTTACCCCCTACAGGAACCAACCCCGGGCAAACTGTGAGATATTTGAAACTGTCCTATATCGAACTTCTGTACTAGTAACGGCCCTTCCGGCAGGGAATCAGAGCTTACTTGTGCACAGCTCTGCCACCTGAATTAATTAGGTCCCCACCTGGGAGGCAGGACTGAATGACTCACCTTATAGGGGTGGAGTAAGGCAACTCCTACACCACAGTGCCTGTTTGGACCCAAGTCCAGAAGACAGCAAAAAAAAAAAAAAAAAAAAAACAGAGCAAAATGTCTCCAACAAAAGAAAGCAACGCTATTCGGTCCAGCCCGAACCAACTCACCACAACTGAAACACATGAAAACGATGACAATTCTACATTATAGAAAGTGATAAAGTCCCTTCAAGAAGAACTTAAAACTATGAAGGAATTCAAAGAAGCCACAATTCTACAAGTCAAAACAACGAATAACATCATTAAAGAGCTCCAAGCCAAGGTGACCCAGCTTGAACAGGAAAAGGATAAAGCAATGAAAGATCTCCAGACAAAAACAAGCAAACTGGAGAAGGAAATGTACAAAACGAACACTACCATTCAAGACATGAAAATAGAAATGGCAACAATAAAGAAAACACAGTCAGAGTTAAAAGAGGAAATGGAGAATCAAGAGAAGAGAACAGGAACTACGGATGTGAGTATGAAAAATAGGAAGAGATGGAAGACAGGATCTCAGGCATGGAAGATTCAATGGAAGAAATCAGTACAACATCCAAAGAAAATGAGAAGGCTAAAAAATTTCTCACCCACAACATCCAAGAAATCAAGGACTCAATGAAAAGATGGAACCTAAGAATTATAGGCATAGAGGAAAGAGAAGACTCCCGACTCCATGGTCCAGGAAATATCTTCAACAAAATCATAGAAGAAAGCTTCCCAAACCTAAAGAAAGAGATGCCAGTAAAAATCCAAGAGGCTTACAGAACACCAAACAGATTAGATCAGAAAAGAAACTCCTCTCGCCACATAATAATAGAAACTCCAAATGTAGAGAACAAAGAAAGGATATTAAAAGCTGTAAGAGAAAAAGACCAAGTCACATACAATGGCAGACCCATCAGAATCACACCTGACTTCTCCTCAGAAACTTTAAAAGCTAGAAGGGCCTGGACGGATGTCCTACAAGCCCTGAGAGAACATAGGTGCCCAGCCAGACTACTATACCCAGCAAAACTCTCTATCAACATAGAAGGAGAAAACAAGATATTCCATGACAAAATCAAATTCAAACAATATCTCCTCACAAACCCAGCCCTACAGAAGATCCTAGAAGGAAAATTCCAACACAGAGAAGATAACTACACCCAAGAAAACAGAGGAAATAGAAACCTCCACAGCAACTAAACAAAAGAGAAACACAAGGCAGCCAGCTAAACCAAAATAATGGGAAATAACAACCCCTGGTCACTAATATCCATCAACATCAATGGACTCAACTCGCCAATAAAAAGAAACAGACTTACAGACTGGATCCGTAAACAAGACCCACCTTTTTGCTGTATACAAGAAACACATCTCACTATTGAAGATAAACACTACCTCAGAGTAAAGGGCTGGGAAAAGGTCTTCAAAGCAAATGGACCCAGAAAACAAGCTGGAGTAGCCACCCTAATATCAAACAAAATAGACTTCCAATTGAAGTTAATAAAAAAAGACAGAGAAGGGCATTACATACTCATTAAAGGAAATATACACCAAGAGGTCATCTCAATATTGAACATCTATGCCCCAAATACAAAGGCACCTACATTTATAAAAGAAATGCTTCTAAAACTTAAATCACACATCGATTGAAACACTTTAATAGTGGGAGACTTCAACACCGCACTCAATACTATGGAAAGATCATCAAGACAGAAGCCAAACAGAGAAGTAATGAATCTAACAGAGATCATGAACCAAATGGACCTAACATATCTACAGAACGTTTCACCCAAACACAAAAGAATACACCTTCTTCTCAGCACCTCACAGAACCTTCTCCAAAATCGACCATATAGTTGGACACAAAGATAGCCTCAACAGATACAAGAAAATTGAAATAACCCCTTGTATCTTATCAGACCACCATGGAATAAAGCTGGACTTCAATAGCAAAAGAATCAACAGAAAGTCTACACTCACATGGAAATTGAACAACTCTTTACTAGAGGACCACTGGGTCAGGGAAGAAATAAAGAAGGAAATCAAAGACTTCTTACAATCCAACGAAAATGAAGACACAACATAGCCAAACCTATGGGACACAATGAAAGCTGTGCTACGAGGAAAGTTCATAGCACTAAGTGCCTTCAAAAAGAAAATTGTGACAGCTCATATTAGCGAATTAAGAGCTAAACTGGGTGAATTGGAAAAAAAAGAAACAAACACTTCCAAGAGGAGCAGAAGGCAGGAGATCATGAAACTTAGGGCTGAAATCAACAACTTAGAAACAAAAAGAACTATACAAAGAATCAATGAAACCAAGAGTTGGTTCTTCGAGAAAATCAACAAAATAGACAGACCCTTAGCCAAATTAACTAAAAGACAGAGGGAGAAAACACAAATCAACAAAATCAGAAATGAAAAGTGTGAAATAACAACAGACATTGAAGAGATCCAGAGAATATTTGGATCCTACTTTAAAAATCTATACTCCACCAAATTTGAAAACTTAAGTGAAATGGACAATTTTCTTCATAGATTCCACCTACCGAAGCTAAATCAAGATCAGATAAACAGACTAAACAGCCCTATAACACCCAAGGAAATAGAAACAGTCATTAAAAAAATCTCCCAACCAAAAAAAAGCCCAGGGCCAGATGGCTTTAGCACGGAATTCTACCGGACCTTCAAAGAGGAGCTAACACCAATACTTTTCAAACTCTTTCACAAAATAGAATCTGAAAGAACATTGCCAAACTCATTCGCCGAGGCCACAATCACCCTGATTCCTAAACCACACAAAGACCCAACAAAGAAAGAGAACTTCAGACCAATCTCCCTCATGAACATAGATGCAAAAATACATAATAAAATACTAGCAAACCGAATTCAAGAACACATCAAAAGTATCATACACCATGATCAAGTAGGCTTCATCCCAGGGATGCAGGGATGTTTCAACATACGAAAATCTATCAACGTCATTCACCATATAAACAAGATGAAAGAAAAAAACCACATGATAATCTCGCTAGATTCAGAAAAAGCATTTGACAAAATCCAACACCCCTTCATGCTAAAAGTTCTGGAGAGCACAGGCATACAAGGGCCATACCTAGAAATAATAAAGGCAATATACAGCAGGCCAGTGGCCAACATCAAAATAAATGGAGAGAAACTTGAAGCATTTCCTCTAAACTCAGGGACAAGACAAGGATGTCCACTTTCACCATATCTCTTCAATATAGTACTTGAAGTTCTTGCTAGAGCAATAAGAAAACTAAAGGAGATCAAGGGGATAAACATCAGAAATGAAGAAGTCAAATTATCCCTATTTGCAGATGATATGATAGTATACATAAGCGACCCCAAAAATTCCACCAGAGAACTCTTACAGCTGATAAACACCTTCAGCAAAGTGGCTGGAAACAAAATTAATTCAAAAAAATCAGAAGCCCTTCTTTATACAACAAACAAATGGGCTGATAAAGAAACAAGGGAAACAACCCCCTTCACAATAGCCACAAACAACATAAAATACCTGGGGGTAACTCTAACCAAGCAAGTAAAGGACCTGTACAACAAGAACTTCAAGCCCTTGAAGAAAGAAATGGAAGAGGCCTTTAGAAGATGGAAAGATCTCCCATGCTCATGGATAGGTAGGATCAACATAATAAAAATGGCCATCCTACCAAAAGCAATATATAGATTCAATGCAATTCCTATCAAAATACCAATACAATTTTTTTGTAGACTTGGAAAGAGCTATTCTCAATTTCATATGGAACAACAAAAAGCCCAGAATATCTAAATCAATCCTGTACAATAAAAAAACATCTGGAGGTATTACCATCCCAGATTTCAAGCTGTACTACAGAGCAATAGTTGTAAAAACAGCATGGTATTGGTATAGAAACAGACCAGTAGGTCAATGCAATCGAACTGAAGATCCAGAAATAGACCCACACACTTATGGCCACCTAATTTTTGACAAAGAAGCCAAATCGGCACAATGGAAGAAGGACAGCATCTTCAACAAATGGTGCTGGTCCAACTGGATGTCCATTTGTAAAAGAATGAAGTTAGACCCATACTTATCACCTTGTACAAAACTTAAGTCCAAGTGGATCAAAGACCTTAACATAAGGCCGGTCACACTAAATCTACTAGAAGAAAAAGTGGGAGAAACCCTCGAACTAATTGGCTCAGGCAACAACTTCCTGAACAGAACAGCAACAGCACAGGACTTGAGATCAACAATTAATAAATGGGACCTCATGAAACTGAAAAGCTTCTGTAAGGCAAAGGACACTGTAATTTGAACAAAACGGCAGCCTACAGACTGGGAGAAAATCTTCACCAACCCCACATCTGACAGAGGGCTAATATCCAAAATCTACAAAGAACTCAAGAAATTAAATGCCAAGAAACCAAATAATCCAATCAAAAAATGGGGGACAGAGCTAAATAGAGAATTCACAAAGGAGGAATCCCTAATGGCTGAGAGACACTTGAAGAAATGCTCAACATCCTTAATCATCAGAGAAATGCAACTCAAGATGACTCTCAGATTCCATCTCACACCTGTCAGAATTGCTAGGATCAAAAACTCAAATGACAGCACATGCTGGTGAGGGTGTGGAGAAAAGGGGTACCCTACTCCATTGCTGGTGGGAATGCAGGCTTGTGCAACCACTATGGTGGTCAGTCTGGCAATATCTTAGAAAACTTGGAATAGCTCTGCCTCAGGACCCAGGCATACCACTTCTGGGTATACACCCAAATGCCTCTTCACGGAATCATAAGGAAGTTTCCTTATCTATGTTTATAGCATGTAGGGGTTAGATAAATTAGATTTAGAAAATATATAGGAGTTTCTGATACTGTCTCTTAATTCGGGGCATGAACAGCATTATCAGCATGAAGTCAGCAAAAACAGGAAAGACTTAATAGACTGAAAAACAAGGTTGAAGTCAGGAAAAACAGGAAAGACTCAATAGACTTGAAGAAACAATGTATCTGGCCTGACATTGTTTTCAGCTGCTAAGTGGGCGGAGCCCAAATTAAGCTGAAACAGAGTTCCTCCTATTTGAGGACAGTGCATGGAGCCCAGAAGGGGAAGAGGCCCCTGATGCTAGAGAGCTCCAAGAGTCCTGCTGAAAAAAGGGCTGGCCATTGATGGCCAGCTCTCTCCCTGAAGCAGAAAGAAGCCGGTGAGCAAAGAAAGCCTGAGCAAGACACCAAAAGGCCAAGGACTGGACCCTGTGGCTCAGCTTTTGCCTGGAGGGGTTTGATCTGTCCGATCAGTGGCTTAGGGGAAACTGTGCCTGGCTTTAAGGACTGAGGCAGAGCAGCTGAGTTCCTGATTCAAAAGAAGTAAGTTGGCCTGTAGACGGCTGGGGTCTCCCACAGAGAAGAAAGCATGAAGCCTTATTTAAGATGAAACTGCAATAACCAACTGACCCTGACGAACCTGCATCTGAGAGATCCAGAAAAAGGACTGCTAAGTGTGTTAAAGAATCTACACAAAGACTGTGTTCCTGACGACTGAGGACCTGCCCCAGAGACTGTATCATTCTAAAAGGTTATGAAAGTAGTTGTTATAATTATCAATAGGTTTAGTGGATAGGTTAAAGGGGTTGTAGGAATTTATAGGATTAATAGTTAAGAAATTGTTGGTGTTTGTTATAAGTGAATTTAGTAATAAATAAATAAGTGTTAAATAATAATTTAAAAGTTCGGTTACAATAGCAGCCTTATTTGTAATCGCTAGAAACTGGAAACAACCCAGATGTCCCTCAACTGAAGAATGGGTTAAAAAACTGTGGTACATCTACACAATGGAATATTATTCAGCTATCAGGAACAATGAAATTATGCAATTTGCAGCCAAATGGATGGAACTAGAAAAGCTCATCCTGAGTGAGCTAACCCAGACTCAGAAGGACACATATGGCATCTATTCACTTATAGTAGGATTTTAGCTATATAGTAGAAGGTATCAATACTACAACTAACACAACAAAGGGACCTTGGACATAGTCTTCTTATTTTTAATTTTTATTTTTTTTATATATTAGTTATATTTTTTCTTTTTTTTAGTCTTTTCTATCTATTGTATGCTTATTGGTTTGTTTGTTTAGTAGTTATTTCTCCCGGGCAACGAGACACTTTTCACTGATAGTACTGCTTCGTAGATCCCCAATGAATGAAGAGGCTCTTGGCTCTCATACGACCTCTCAACTGAGATGAGGGACTGTTATATAAGGACACCCCACCCCAGAGAAATGGGATGGAAGGGTTAGGAGGTAAAGAAAAAAAATGAAATGTGATGTTTCGGCCTTTTACTACTAACTATCATAAACTGTTTAGGATAATTAAGAAATGCAAACTAAAGGTTATGCAAGCCAGTCATTCTGTTAGGTACTATGACAGCCTATTATAGTTACTTGAGAAGCTAATCAGAAATAAACCTGCTAAGAGACAAGCAACATCTGCTTACCCTAATATAAGAGATAAATAGGGCTTCTTCAAAAACCTCAAGAGATCTGCAGAATATGGCATTCAAAGATGTTTTCATAACTTTAGATTTTTTTATATCAAGACATATCAACTCCTGACAGCACCCCCTATTCTCCTCCAAGTAGAAGATGAGCATCGAAGAATCTCCAGTGGGAGATGATTGAATTAGTCGCAAGCCTATCTCTTGGTAGGAAAAGCCCCTTGCTCCAACTGTAGACAGAATGCTGTCCAAAAAGGACAAAACCTGGAAGCAGGTAAGTCGACAGCCTAGCTCTGCCAAGACAGGATAGGTAAATCCTTCATAACCCCTGCTCTACAATCAATGTCTGTCAGAGAAGCGGGACCAAACGACTGAAGAACGATGCTGTAATGTATGGAGAGAAAATGGGAACTGTCCAGGCAGCCACTGGTATGTCATTTCTTAGTTTGGGAAGCTGCAGACCCTGTACTTCCTTTAAAATCAGATATATTTATCCCTCTCAGGTCTCTGAGGTGATTGAAGAACAGATAGCTAGAGTCTCATAATTAAATTTTGAGTTGTTTAGGAGTCAAGAGAGTGTTATACATCTAAGAAGATACTTTTAAAATTGTGTTGCAATTAGTATGAATGTTGAGTCAGATATAGAACTTTAAACTCATGGAGATGTTTAGATAGTAGAATGTTAAAGTCAGGTACCAAATATATATGGACTGGTCATTGGGAATGTATGTTAAGCCATTTAACCCTCATAACTGTGGCCTAATTACCTCTGTTGTACTGTATTGTATTTATTATTATAAGAGAAAGAGTAATTTGTTGGACTGAAAGGAGAAACTGTAGGGGGAAATAAGATATACCTTAAACTTAAAAGAAAAAAAAAAGGGAGGGCTGGAGAGATGGCTCAGCGGTTTAGAGCACTGCCTAGTGCTCTTCCAAAGGTCCTGAGTTCAATTCCCAGCAACCACATGGTGGCTCACAACCATCTACAATGTGATCTGGTGCCCTCTTCTGGAATGCAGGTGTACATGCAGATAGAGCACTCATATGCATAAAAATAAATAAAATAAATCTTTAAAAAAAAAAAGAGCTGGGCAGTGGTGGCGCACGCCTTTAATCCCAGCACTTGGGAGGCAGAGGCAGGCGGATCTTTGTGAGTTCGAGGCCAGCCTGGTCTACAAAGTGAGTCCAGGACAGCCAGGGTTACACAGAGAAAACCTGTCTCAAAAAACTAAAAAAAAAAAAAAAAAAAAAAACCAAAAAAAAAAAAAGAAAAAAAAAGGGAAGAGGATGGGGGGTTGAGGGTGGGATGGTAGGAGGGTGGGACTGGAGGGGGAATAGGGAGGGGACTGCGATTGAGATGTAACTTGAAGAAATAAATAAAGGAAAAAAAGCGTCGCCGACCAATTAACTACAATATAAATACTGGTAATAATTTAATTAATTATTTCTACATTCTTATGGGTAGGAAGGAGTGTCCTTTGAATATATGCCCAAGAGTAGTATAGCTGGGTCTTGAGGTAGATTGATTCTCAATTTTCTGAAAAACTGATGTATTGATTTCTAAAGTGACTATGCACGTTTGTACTCCTACCAGCAATGGAAGGGTATTTTCCTTGTTCTACATCCTCACCAGCATGAGCTGTCTCTTGTGCTTTTTATCTTATTCATTCTGACAGGTGTAAGATGGGATCTCTAGTCACTTTCTGACAGGTGTGAGATGGGATGTCTAGTCACTTTCTGACAGGTGTAAGATGGGATCTCTAGTCACTTTCTGACAGGTGTAAGATGGGATCTCTAGTCAATTTCTGACAGGTGTAAGATGGGATCTCTAGTCACTTTCTGACAGGTGTGAGCTGGGATCTCTAGTCACTTTCTGACAGGTGTAAGATGGGATCTCTAGT
>CAJQZJ010034255.1:2540436-2583749 GCA_907164525.1 Lophiomys imhausi
GAGCTGTTGGGGGGAAAAATAAATACCTTAAACTAAAAAAAAAAAAAAAAAACAAGACAAGACCAGGGCAGAATTGGCTCTGGGTACACATGCACGCGCACACACACACACACACACACACACACACACACACACACACACACACCACCACCACCACCACCACCACCACCATCTTACCACATGTTAAGATCTGAAACAAGGTAAAGATTAGATTAAGCAACTTACTCTCATCTACAGGGCAGCATCCACAGGTCTAATCCTTTATTGAAAACCTCTATCAGCTTAGAAATCAAGACAGACTAGCAACGCCACTGCAGATGGTGCTTGTGTCAATCAAGTGCCATGCTTATATCTTAGTAGGCTGAGTCCCACTGTTCATCTTTCTATTTTATATTTAATTTCATCATATTTTATATCTCATTTCAATGTCCTCCAAACCCTTTACAGTATCCTTCATTACAGCAGGAAGTTAGTGGGCATGGAGACAGGAAGGGTCTGTCATGAGAACCTTGAGACAGCACAACATTGAGGGGCCACATGAATGGAGGGCAGAAGACAGAAGAAAGCATACATTCTACACCAACAAATGTGGCAGGGTATAAGGAAGGAAATTCACAAAATTCAACAGAAACAACGGAATTTTTTTCTATGCATAAGTTTGAAAATAAGTCGGGCTCAGATGAGCGGTTGTTTGAGGCTGTGTGGTTTCAGTCTATTGTAATAGGTTGTTAGCTATGTAACAGACAAGTTTTAGTTTGCTTATATCACTGGGGATAGAATCCAGGACTTGACATATGGCAGGCAAGTACTTTATCACTGAGGGGTGGTTATATTCCCATAACTTACCTACTTTTTGAGCTTTTTAGTAAAATCACTATAAATACTTGGATGTACATGGGATTTTATTTCTTTGATAGGTAGTAGTAGGATTACCAAGATGCATGGAAAATGCAGTGTCACTGTTTAGGGAGCACAGAAGTCGCTTCCCAAAGTCATTGTGATGTCTCAGCACAGTTGCTACCAGTCACCACCAATTTGCTAATCACTAATCACAGACTTGAGAGTCCTGGTGCTCCCGATCCTTGTCAACACTTCATTGTCTCAGATTCTTAAAAACAAGTTTTAGCCACTTTATTAGTCATTTGAAGGTATGTAATTAAAGTCTTAATTTGCATTTTCCAGGTGATGAATGAAACTGGACAACTTTTCATCAGTTGCCATCTGTTCAGCACTTTTAGAAGTGGCCATTTGTTTTCCATTTCCTGTCATCTAATTTCTTAATATTGAGTTTGAGACATTTTCACTTCTCTATATCTTTATTAGTTATGTAATTTTCTAACATTTTCTCTTAGATGAGGCTTATTTAGGTGTTTGTTTTCATTTTTAATTGTATTTTGATAGAATCAAATTCTAACATTTAAGGATTGTGCATTTTGTGTTGTGTCTAAGACATCTTTCATTAATTTCAGACCACAATGAACTGTCCAGTTTTGTTTTATAGTTTGCGGTTTTCTCCTTATATTTAGTATCTATTTTGAGTTACCTTTCTATAACATGTGAAGTCTAGACTGAAGTTCCTTATTTGCAGAGGCATGTGCAATTCTTCAACACTATTTGTTGAAAATTAATTATCTCTTAATTGAGTTAGCATCCTTTACAAAAATAAGTAGGTGTAGACTCTAATCTGTCCCACGAGTCTGTCTGTCACCATTCTTTACAGACATACTTCACTGCTGCAACCTTGCAGTCAGTCAGAAAGAATACAGTAATCCAACCTTGTTCTTTTTAAAAATTGTTTGGCAAGCACAGTGTCTTTGCCTTTGCATACTTATTTTTTTGACTTGGCATGTTAACATTCATTAAAAACTACTTGTGTGGTAGTAGAAAGAGGGAAAGGGGGAATTACAAGTGATCTGATAGGGGAAAATGGAAAAAGCAGGGACTTTTTAGAGAGGAGGCAGGAGGTAAATACAGAAAACGGAGGGAAGTGGCTAAAACAGCAACCAGGATGTCTGAAAAAGCCACAAGAAATCAAACTATTAACTATTCACTTAAAAAATCTATAATACACATAATTATACATATATAGTTTCAGTGAACTTTTCTGTTCTGGGAGGATGGTGCTCCCTCCAAGAGCCAAAGGCCACCTAACAGAAACCTTACTACCAGGCATGAAAAGCTTTCTTTTTTGAGTTTTTGGGCAGGGCTGTCCAAGATATCTCCAAAGCATATAGCCTATTGCTGTTGCCCTTGGTTTTTCCCTAGAGGTGGGAGTTCTCTATTGCTGAAGACATGCACTTCAGAAACAGGACTCAGAGACCTCTGAACTGGAACTGACCTGAGCATCCCTTCCCTGAGGACTGGCTTTCAGGGAACCAGAAGGCACCATGCAAGCTTCCAAAGGAAGGAAGCAACCAACAGTTCTACCCAGCCATGATGCCTATAAATCACACCAATGACCAGCATAGCATGATAAACATAAGGAAAAAGTAGCAACATTGATACCTTTAAGGTAACCAACAGCTTTCTAATTGGAAATAAGACCCACTCAACAGAAAAGAAACCTTGCCTATTACTGGAAACCTAGGTAACTACTCAGTGCTAATGATGACACTGTTGTTGGAAGAGAATCTACAATTACTAAGTTACTAAACCAGCATAATTTCTAAAAACAACATAAAAACATTTGTCCTTATACCCACAGATAAGTGTGGTACCCACCCTTCATCAAGGAAACCTTTCTTTTCACCAAAGACCATTACAGAAAACCACAACCAATCAAAGCACAGAGCTGTGGAGTCTAGTCCCCGTGGCTCTATCTCCCACAAATGCTCCCACACCTAAGGCTTAGGGGACATGCTTTTAACCACTGAGCTCTTGCCCCTTTTGATATTTTAAAAGTCAAATGGTAACAATTGTGTTTCATCACTTCCATGTATTATCAAGTATAAAAGTTAGTGAACACTAATATAATACGTTTTTTTGAAATACACAATACTTCTGTTAGGACAGGAAAAAAGTAATTCTACCTTTCCAAGCACAGTGAGGTGTTGAACCAGGAGATGAGCACTCTCTGTCTTCCCAGCACCACTTTCTCCAGAAATAACAATGCACTATATCGGAGGGAAAGAAGCTGTGTGAGGAATGCACCCCAGGAAACTCAGCAGCTCTCAACAAAGCAAGGGATGTGGGAAGTCTGCCTTACCTGGTCTGAGCTATATGTGACCATAGACTGGTATCCCAAATCAGCCATTGCAAAAATGTGAGGTGGATTGGCAGTTCTCTTTGCTCCCATATACAACTTAGAAAGCTGAAGTTAAAGTGGATAAATCTTATAGAGCTTTTTGTTTCTGATTTATAGATCATTTACATATAGAGTTCTAGTTTTGGAAGCCAAAGATAAATAAAATCTAAGCAAAACATTGTCCACATATATATATGTGTGTGTGTGTGTGTGTGTGTGTGTGTGTGTGTGTGTGTGTGTATGAACTAGCCTATATATAGGATGTAACATGAAATGATAAGAGTGATACAGTGATGATACTTAAATGATTCTGCATGTTGTTTCCAAATTAGAACTTAAGGGTTCAAAATGTGTTTTTTTTTTTGTTTACTTGAAAAAAACTTTACAAGGGATCAGACATCATTTTGTTGACTACTTTTTTGGATATGACAATGTCTGACATAGGACATTTTTTCTTATCTCTTAATTTAATCTACATAATCTCATTTCATTTGTATGAAATTATACAATTAATTGATAGAAGAATTTTACTAAGCCCAACCTTTTTATAGCCCAGACCAATGCTGGTAAGTATATTATTATCATGTACATTTTAGATTGGCATTTAAATGAGCTATTCAGCACAATATTAAATAATGTTTTAGAGTGAACAGATAGCTAAAAGACAATAGGTCTAATTAAAAATGAAAAACAGTCTTAGTTAATTCTATATTTAAAGCTTTAGTGGCTGAGTAATTGATAATTAAATACTTTTAGTCATAAAATATACATTGTATGATAGTAATAAACCAATTAACATGTTAGAAGGATTTTAAAATATCACAAATACAAATGTTACAGCCCTTATGTATCTTATATATAAATGATGTATCTATATTTTGACTCTCCAATACTCATTTCAGACATCATTTAGGGAAAGACTGTTGCTAGTAAAACTGCATATAATTCACAATCTCACATGTATTTTTGTAAAAAAGGTCACAAATAGTACCCACGTTGATTTCATATGTTTTTCCTACACCTATATAAATTTGTAAGAGTTTCCTCCAAGTGCTGGCATCCATTTAAATAAAAAATCTGACTACTAGGTTATTTGTACAAAGGGAATGGAAGCCACACACATACCTTTGTGGAATAAAGACCCAGTCTCTGAAAAGGGTTTAGTGCAATGAGTATATCTCCCACATAGATATAGATTTGATCTCTGGAATAACACTTCTCAAGATGTTCAGACACTGTGTTCTGCAGCAAAATAGAAACAATTTCTCTTTCTTAAGAAATAATTCAAAAGTCAAGATTGGCAGGGCAGGCCTGCAGTCCTAGCACATAGGACAGTGAGTCAAGAAGATCCTAAGTTTTGGAAAGGTAAATAAGAAAAGCTGTGGAGAGCAAGAGGAGAAGAACAAAATCATTTGTGTCCAGCTACACTTTAAAAGCTGAACAGGAACTAATATAACTATCTGGAATCTTGCCTAAGAAAGAGATACAGATTAGAAAAAGGTACTGATAGCAAACAAAATGCCATCATGCTTGTTAACCAGCTCACTCGACAGGTAGTTTCCTTGGTTTTGAAGGATAAAGCAGAACATCATTTTTAACACCTTTTGTTTTTATGAGATAGGGTCTCAATATGCAGCCCTGGCTGGCTTAGAATTCATTGTGACAAGGGCCAGTCTGGAACTCACAGGGGTCGTACAGCCTCTGCCTCTGGAATGTTGGAATTAAGGGTGTGCACCACCATGCCCACTGGAAATGCCAATCTTAAGTACACTTTGAAAAGTCTACATGTTGCCTCTTATATGTTGTATATTAATTCTATCTACATACACTGTGTTAAATATGTAAGGTAGTAGATGAGGCAAAGAGGAAACTAGAAAGGAAAAAGAAGAGAATGTGCAGGATTTTATTCCAATTCAACGTGGTTTAACAGTGCTGTGTCTTCTGCTTATACATATGGGTATGTGAAGTAAAAAATTCAGAAAGTACCCTTTCCAGATGATCTCATGACTATATTAATTTTAACAATGTTGCAATCATCACAGGCAGTCCACAACACAAAATAAATGAAAAGATCTTAAGTCAAAAAGGGCCAAAAATAGAAAACCCAGACAACAGATGTACTATATTAATACACTGCTCAATAACATGATTGGTGAAACGTTTACAGTTTACAAGCCTAGGTCTTCAGAATACTGGGAGATTTGATAGAAAATGATTCAGAAAGGCAAGAGCAATCTCTGATTTGCAGATGCTATTTGATTTCAAGATCTGCAATGATTCTGAGTGGTTATTTTGAGGACGTTTTTTATATACTGAGTTTACCAAATAACCGTGTTAGTCACATTTCCACAAATACTTGAAATAAATAAACTTATAAAGAGAAATGGATTGTGTTTTAGGTTAGGGGTGGTATTTGCTCCCTTAGTTTTGGTAATGGATGGGGCTATACTTCACGGTGGGAACATATGTCACACATCGCACAGAGAGAAGGAGGTTGGGACGAAGGACCTACATTCCTCCTCAAGACATGCCTCATATTGGCCTAAGACTTCCCACCGGGCTCTATCTCTCAGCACATCTACTGTCTTCCAATAGTGGCACAGGCTAGTGACCAAGCACTTAACAATGGACCTCAAAGGGACATTGCAGATGAAAACTAAATCAGATTGCTTCTATTCAGCAATGCTCAGTCATTAATCACAAGGACTAAAACCTAAAGTGTTGTTGACCAGATAGGATGGAAGTCTCATCCCTCACTCAATAGAGCTATTTAATTCTTTAATGACCAGATTTACCTGGAATACAGAGGGAGACAGGCAGAGCCTGTGGTTTACTGACTTGGACCTGTATCGTCACAAGGAATGCTTAAAATGTTTCTGGGGCAACAAGAATGAGGACTTTCAAGCATAATGAAATATCCTCAGAGTGTGAGCAGGAGCTTTGTGATTTGTGAGAACCATGGGTAACAGCCTCATTCTGGCATCTCAGAGGCTTGTGAGGGCTGGCAGTAGAAGAAGAGAGAGGCCACATGTTAGGTATAAGAGGCAGACTGTCTTATGGGTAAATCATATCTTTGAGACTCCCAGAAATGACCGAGAAGAAACACTTGTAACCTAACAACTTATGTTTGAGAGAACTCAGTTCTTTGTCATTTGAGTATTTAAAAAAAAATGATAGCAGGCCAGAGATTTGTGGAAATGTGAAATTCTAAAGATAGGAAAGAGACAAAGTATGAACTGAACAAGGTAATCCTATTTTGCCTTAGTTGACTCCATATTGTGCCCTTCACCCAACACCCCCACTCCAGATCGCTAGCTAACCACATCCTGCCGAGATCCACATCCATCCTCGTCCAGAAGCACCTGCTGCAGGCTCAGAAAGCTCATTGTTTTCATCAACTGAATCTTTTGAAACCTTGTTAACAGCAGCTTTCCGAATCCCCTGGACACGCCTGTTATGAGGTGGGGCTTTGTAAACCCTACCCCGCCTTTTTTTAGTCTTTTTGATATGGGCCTATTCTTGAATTGATTACACACAATAAAAGGACTCTTAATCTGACCCTCCTTGAATGCCATTCTTCCGTACTTCCATTGGGTAATCTCAGTACATGGGGGGGAGGGGGGGGAGGGGTGGAGACAGAAAGATTGATGCAAGTGTGATTGCAGCCTGAGGTACATAATGAGTTCCAAGCAAGCCAGGGCTACATAGTGAGGGCCTCAAAAGAGTCAGAAAGAGACACATACAGAGAAAGAAACACATACACACAGAGACATATTTATGCATGCACACACATTCACACACACACACACACAGAGATGATATTACATATGGTATTTAAAGAACCCATTGTACACATCAGTTCTTTTTAAAAAAAAAGCATAGATGGGATGGAGAGATAGCTCAGAACTTTAGAGCACTTGTTGTTCTTTCAGCGTACCCATGTTACATTCTGAGCACCCACATGGTAACGCACAACCATCTGTAACTCCAGTTCTAGGGGATATGATGCTCTCTTCTCTCTTAGGGCACCAGGTATGCACATAGTATGCAAATATACAATAGGCAAACCACTCATACACATAAAATACATAAATAATCCTAAATTTTGTTAAAAAATTAGAACGTTCAAATTTAATTAAACTCAGTTCTTACCTCATCCAAAACATCTAGGGTGGCTAAGTCATCTACATCCTTCAAACTGGAAATGAGATATCTATTTAAGTTACCTTTCTTGGTATGAATTCGTTCATGCCTGTGAAGAAAATCCATTTCTGACTTAGGAAATTATTGCTGACGTGTGAAGAAGTTTTAAGTACACATGGGACTAAAAAGCTCTTCCATGCTGTTTATAGACTGAGTGAAAGCTTGCTATAAAACACCATTATATATTTGCTCTTTAGTTTTCTTCTCTGCCTTAGGAAAACCCAACACATTAAACTTATAAAGCCTTACAAATGATCAAAGGGTCATCACTTCTATTACGATCCCTCGACTCTTTTGAAATGGGAAAGGAAGGATTTTTGGCAAAGTTGTTAAAATATGAAATATCATTAACACTTCTATATGTGACTGAAACTGTTATAGGCTGACGATTTTGGAACACCTGAATTCATTTGGTTTCTGATTTTTTTTCTGAGGTAGTGTTAGGCCAATGGGCATGTTAGGCATGGCCATTTTCACATTTTAGCAGGAATACACATTACAAAAGCTTGAAATATTAAATGAGTACATAGAAAACTAATTTCAGTTTAGGCTCCAAGTCTTCCACCCCTAATCAAGAAGCTATCCACACCAAACTGAGAAGTTACTGTCACCTGCTAGCAAAGAAAAAGTTAATTTTTTCAAATGGAGTCTCACTGGGATATTAACCACACTTAAGGGTAGGTCCTGTACCAGGCAGTAGATGGCCAACACAAAACAAACTCAATGATATTTTTGTAGAGCCAGAAGGTTCTATGTAAGCTGCTAAGGGAGGAAAACAATATATGGTCCTATCCATCTGTAATGCCCATAGGGCAGCATGTCAAGATATCCCTGAGGGGACAATTGTAGTACTTATATCTCTGTGCTAATGAACAGTTATCAAATTGGATGCAAGGCCTGTTCAATGGGAGAAAAATTATGTAGAATACTTTCTGACTCCTCCAGCAGGATTTGGGCATAGTTTTTCTTCCATATTTGCTGAATCAAGCTTGTATCCTCTTCTATAGCCCCCTATTATGTCATGGCCGGTGTCTCGGTTGTAGTGTGTACTGGCAGGGTGTTGGGTGCATTAGTATCGGAGTCTGTGAGGCAAGATCCGGCTGTGTTTCCCTCTAACGTCCTACTGGATACAGCTCAAAGGCACAGTGCTGTGGTAGTTTTTTCCATTGGGTTTCCCACCCAAGTCAAGGACAGGCAGTCAGTTGTGGGAGAAAACATGGTGGGTCCAGGGAAGTGCCAGTGTAGTGGAGACAGCTTTTTCTGGTAGAGAAGTCATAACAACTCTGAGGCAGCATATTTGGTGAACTAGGCTTCCTTTATTTTTAGTTGAGGTGTCGTGATGGTCTTGGTTCTCCCTAAATCTCTAAAATTTACTCCATGTCCTGAACCTCCTCTAAATCTATTAAAGTTTCGTTATCTATCAGATCTTTGGTCTATCTGCTCTCCCATTTATCAGATCTCCCCAACTCTGAGATCCATGAAAGCTTTTGTACCATGGGAAATGGGGAGGGAGATTTCTGGGAGTGGATGCACTCTATTGGCTGAGATTGAGATGCTGGCAATGCTATATTTACATAGTGAAAGGTACTAGACACCAGCTAAGCGCCTGAGCTCACCTGTGACCACCTGGGTATTGTTTCTATGTGCCATAAGGAAGGTTAGCCCTTTGGGGGGCTGTATCCATGTACTCCAGAGGCAGGCAGAAGCAGAGAGAGAGAGAGAGAGAGAGAGAGAGAGAGAGAGATTGATCCCATGCCTACCAATCTCAGTGAGGAGCCTGGGACCCCAACTTTGAGATTTTCAGGGTTTGGATTCATTCAGATCTCACCTGTTCCCAGCCACACACTTTAGAGCCATACCCAAATACACTTGTATTTGAAGATATTAACTTGTTTTGATGTATTCTTTTTAAAACTGGAAAAAGAAATCCAATTATTCATTTAATTGAGGACAGTCTCTAGATTTTTCCTTTATTATTATGAGTCCATTTAGCATAAAAACTATTGCTAGAGAATGACAAGGAGCAGCTGGTGAAGGACAGAGAGGTCGATATTTAGCTGGCTGAAGCACAGCCTGTATCTCTGTGAAGTCATCCTCTGTGATGCTTTTGGTTCTGGCTGTCAAAAACTCAGACAAAATGTGCTTACTATGATGCTTAGTAATCCCAGATGGTGCCTCCTTGTCTATAGACAAACTTAACATTTTTCCTGGCATGGAAGTCATGGCCTTCACTATATTGTTACACTTTTAGTGTCATTGCTCAGCTCTAGTCAAAGAGCCTCCTCCAACGGGCCAGCTATTAAAGACTATGTAATACACCCTTGCTGTTTTTCCTGCCTAGAATTGTTTCCCTTTCATGTGTGGACAAATTCCACATTTATTGATACCTCACTATGTTGAAGATAATGAATTAAATGTTGTTCTACTCAGTGAGTTGGATTGTATGAACTATGTAAACACAGGCAAGCCTAGACACACCCATCGTCATTAGAAAACTTGACAGAATACACTGGTTCTCACAGTTAGTTAAGTGGATATATGCTCATGATTTCTACCAAAGAGTAAAAACCTAGTTCTACTGACATTCCTATCTGTGGATATGCCTGCTCAAGTAAACCGATGTTCTTGTGTTTTAGTAGAAAAGCATCCTCTAAATGATAAGGAATAATATTGAGTATTTTAAAAAGTGAATACCTAATTTTTCACAAGACTATCCAAGTGTCTCAATTTTCCTGCAATATTGAGTATCTCCACAACCATGACTATTTATAGTTCTGGTCAACTTCATGTCTCTAGTGTCAAGTCACTGAAAAAATATACATACACATCAATCTGTCATATTTGGCTACTTGCCAAGTGCCATATAACAGGACTTATGAAAAATGAATACTGTTTTTCAAAATGTACATAAAAAGTGATCTACAGTATCTTCTACAGATCTTCTGTATTATCACTTTCTTTTGAATCTCCTCCTATCTGTGTTGTTTGAAAACAAATCGAAGCATGTGGTTCAACCCAATCCACTTTCATTGATACCTCAACTATGTTGAAGATAATGAATTAAATGTTGTTCTACTCAGTGAGTTGGATTGTATGGACTGTGTAAACACAGTATTTAAAAAACACAGGGAATGTAGCAAGTGTCAAAACAGAAACAATATATAAAGTGTCAGAAATGACAAGAAGAGGACGACTGACTTCATTCTGGTAAGCTGAGTAGAGAACCAAGAGTTCATATGTTGGTGTAAGTTGGAATAGGGCTCCAGCAACCTGTGGAAGAGTATGTGTTTGTACATGTGAGGGTGAACAGTGGCTGATAGTTCTAAAAAGAACACCGTGTGTGCAGCATGTAGCTCAGGGAGCATGGTGATTTGTTACAGACAGAAGGGGGAAGGCTATAGTTTGTAAGAGTAGATGTCAAGAAAACTAGATCAAGGGAAGGAATGGCTTTGATAAATACACATGTCTCAAATGTGTTTAAGTCCCAAATATCCAAAAGCAAAGCATGGTTTCTCCACAAGAATTTGAAACTCCTCCAGTGTTTCCTACCTCATTAACCATCCATCTAACTTTATGCACCAGAAATCTCTGTCTCACCCCATATCAATTCCAACACCAAATTATAAAGCTTTAACTCCTTAATGTTTCTCAAGTCTCCATATTCTCTGTATCCACTGTGGTGATGGTGCTGTTGATTGAGGGGAGTTGACAGTGAAGACGGAAGAAAAAGCCAGATGCCATGAACACTACAGGGAAAAGCATTTTGAGGAGAGGAAATGATAGAGTTAAAGGATCCATGAAAAAGGGATATAGTGAAATGCAGGAGCACAGCTGGGCAGGATGATGAGGTCACCTTACTTTCAAGAGACTAATGGCAATATAAATAAAGAAGAGTTCTGTATATTTAGATTTTCCTTGGAGAAGCTGATAGTAATGTGTAGAGAGGAATACATTTTGAGGAGAAATAACTTGGGAAATATAAAACTTCATAAACCCAGAAAAACATGGGTCCAGCAGAGAGGAGAATTCTGATGGTGTACTGCAGAAAACTCCAGGGAAGAACCAAGAGACAAGCCAGGTGCTTAATCAGACAGGAGAAGTGGAGTTTCACTGAGGAGGTGAGAGAAGCTGAGCAGTGAGGAGTCAGGTGAAAATACATTTGCATGTTGTGATGGATAGTTAAAATCTGGGGGGGGGGGGGCGCGTGTGTCCATTTCTACTAAAGAAGGGGGAAATCAATACACCTTGAAAGTATGAAAGATAGATGCTTGTGGTAGGAGTTCATTAAAACCAATTGTGAGAATGTTTTTGTTTAATCCCAGGTGGGCTGCTTTAGACACAGGTATAAAGTATTAAGGGTCTCCAGAGCCAGCAGGGGCATGGCTTAACCAGCTGAGCAAGTCTAACTCTGAGGATTTGGGAGAGAGGAATAAAGAGCCAGAGCCCCGAGGAGAAGGGGGTTCTATAAAGGAGAAATAAAAAGCCAGAGCCCTGAGGAGAAGGGGGCTACAAAGAGAAAAGAGAGAAGGAGTTCCACAAAGAAGTAAGCTCCACAAAGAAGTAAAAGAGAATGGGCTTTACAAAGAAATAAGAGTAAAGAGGCTCTACAAAGAAGTAGGAGAAAGCTCTACAAAGAGAAAGGGCTACAAGGTAGAAAGCAGCAGCTGCTCTCCCAGTTGCTGGTGCTCCCCAAACTGCTGCTTGTTCTTCCTGATGCTGTCTCCTGGTTTTCTGGTATGCTGGACTTCTACCGAAACTGGTATTACCCCCAAAGAGTCCAAAGACCCTAATCAGCAGGAAGTAGCTCAAAGAGACCTACGTCCCTTCTCCCTCTAACCTTCTTTCTCTCCTACCTAGGGCTGGGGGGGGGGGATTGAAGGGAATGAGGGGTGGAAGGGAGGTAGAGGTATTAAGCACAATAAATTAAGGACAGTAAAATAAATTAGAATGTATAATTAATATAATACAAAGTAGTAAAAGCTGCCTTGTTACAGATGCTATTTTGGACAAACACACTGAAAGTGAGAAGCCATCTCTGGCAGGGCAGGTTAACTCAGAGTAGATTCACAGCCCAGGGGAGATACACTGTTAACATTCCTGTAGGCTCTATGACTAGGAACCATTGGCCTAGGACAGGAGGGAAGCCAGAGTGGCTGCTTGTATTAATTAACCATGGTCCTAGAAGGAGTGTCAGCCCACTCCAAGCAGATGTGATTGGAGACTATTAGTTTTTATTTTTTATTAAGATACACTGTGTTTTTTAAAAGCAATCCTTAGCAGAATTGGAAGGTACAGAGGTTCCCTAGCTACCATCTGCCTTGACAAGGATTAGGCTCCCCACAGTCAGCATAGCCTCATGCCACAGTGGCATATTCCTCACAATCAGTGCACTCACACTAGCAAATCATCACCAAAGCCCAAACTTCACAGGAGTTAGTGACAGGTTCTACCACATTATATAGACTTTGTCAAAGGTGTAACAGCATGCATCCACAATTGTGATGTCTTACAGAGTTAATAGCCCTAAAATGTTTTCTGTGTTCTACCTATTCCTTCCCTCTATGCTAGGAACTATTACTGGTATTTTGATTGTCATAAAAGTGGAATAATATAAGATATAACCTTTCCAGTTTGGCTTTATTCAGTTAGTGAATTTAAGTATTCTTCATGTCTTTTATGATTTGATAGCTTATTGCTTTGGAGCAAGAAATGATACCCCATTTTACAGCTGCATACTTATGGTACAACAATATTTTATACACTATATCTGCTAATATTTTGTAGATTTCTGTGTCTATGTTCATAAGATATATTGATTGATAGTTTTCTTTTCTTGTGTCTTTGTTTTCAGTCTTAGGGCACTAATGGAACCTTGTGAGATTAGTTGTAAAGTATTCTCTCTGCTTCTGTCTTCTGGAAAAATATAGAAAATTGATAAGCTTTCTTCCTTAAATACTTGGTAGAATTAAGTCTGAACTATATAGGTCGTGTGCTTTGAATTTAAGAAAGTTATCAGTTATTATTTCAATTTTCCTAACAGACCCAGATATGTTCAGAATCAAATATTCCTTCTCTGAGGTTTGACAGATTGTGTTATTAAAGGAATTTGACCTTTTTATTCAGGATATCAAATTTCTCTCTCCTCCTCCCTCTCCCTTTCCTTTCTCTCTCTCTCTCTCTCTCTCTCTCTCTCTCTCTCTGTGTGTGTGTGTGTGTCTGTGTCTGTGTGGTTATGTGTATAATTAAAATCCAGATTCCATATATGAGACAAAACACATGGCATTTGTCTCTCTCAATCTATCTTATTTTGTTTAACATAATGATTTCCAGATGCATTTGTTTTCCTTAAATTGTCATAACTTTATTTTCCTTTATGGCTGAATAAAACCCCATGATGTATATCTACCACCTTTTCTTTATCCACTCATCTCTGCGTGGGAAAATAAGGCTGGTTGCAGTTCTTAGATCTCATGCACCGAAGGGCAATGAGCATGGGTCGGTATCTCTGCAGGACACTGATATGGAGTCTGTTGAGCATGTGCTCAGGGGTGGTACAGCTGGGCCATGTGCACGCTCTACACTTGTGAGGAACTTCCATGGCGAGTTTCACTGTGGCTTCACCATTTAGCACCCATTCCCACCAACAGTGTTTAAGTGGTTTTTCCTCTTTATTTCACCCTCCCAGGATTTGTGAGCCTTCATATTCTCAATGCTAGCCATTCTGGCCTGGGTGAGAGGGAATCTCAAAGCACTCGTTGAACATAATTTGAGTAATTTCTTTCTTTCTTTTTTGTTTACTTTTTGCCATTTACATTTCTTCCTTTTCTGAATTGTCTATTCTATTCATTTGTCCATTCATTGATTGGGTGATTTGGGTTTTGGTGTTTAATTTTGAACTCTTTAGTGTCTTTTCTTGTCTTGTGGACATTTGGCAAAGCTTTTCTCGGATTTTGTAGATTATCTCTTTATTCTTCTGATGTTTATTGATTTTGTTTTGTTTGAAAAAGCTTTTAATTCCATGTAATCCCATTTGTCAATTCTTGGGAAGATTTCCTGTGTTTTTTTTTTTAGGAAATCCATTAGCATGGCAATGTGTCTTTCCCCTCTTGATTAGGTTTACGTGTAGGTATTTTATTTTTATATTTTGACCTATCAAGAATGGAAATTAATTCCTGATTTCTATCTTGCCAAGTTCCCTATTGATATGGAGAAAAGCTACTGATTTTTGGTGTGTTGATTTTGTGTAGTGGAACTTCCATTTGTATGTATACCTTTTACTTATTTTTTCTTACTTTTATCTCACTGTTCCGGTTAAGACTTTGAACATCATAGTGAATAAGAATGATGAGAGTGGGCACAGCTGTCATGTTCTTATGTTTAGGAGCAATGTGTTTCACTTTCCCACGCTTAGTGTGGTGTTCACTGTAGGTTTGTTACACTGAAGTGTGCTCTTTACTCTCCTGTGTATGTCTGGATTTGTATCATGAAGTGATGTTGACCTTTGTGCATCTGTCGAGATGAACATGTGATTTGTCTTTCATGCACACTCATGTGTGCATTACATTTGTTTTTTTGTATATGTTGAAGCAACTTTACCGTACCCAGATGGAACCAAGTTCTTGAGATTTCTGTTTTTTGTGCTATGAACGTGCAGGGTATCTGTAGCAGTGTTTTCTCTTTCATTTCTGGTAATAGTCATCATGTCCTTTTTGTTGTTGTTGTTTCTTAGTTATCTTGGATAGAGGCCTAACAATTTTTTTAAAGATTTCACTACATTTTATTTTGGAATATGGAAAAATAATTAAAAATCTCTAACAAGCAAAACATTAATTTTATTATCTTACTTCTATGAGATTATTGTTTTTATTTTCCTCAATTCTTTTTTTTTAATTTCTTTACTTATTGCTTCAGGTTACATCTCCATCACAGTGTCCTCTTTCCACCCCTCCCAGTCCCACCCTCCCACCCTCTACCCCCTAACCCTTCCATCCCACTCCTCTGGAGTGGAGTGTCTCTATGTATCAGTCCCCTGCCCCAGTTCAGCAGTCATATGAGGGCTAAGAGCCTCCTCTTACACTGGGGGCCTACAAGGCATTACCACCAGTGAAAAGTGTCTCATTGCCAGGGAGAGAAAACAAACAAACAAACAAACAAACAAACAAAAAGTCTATGTCCATGTTCCCTTTGGTGCATTGGTTGTAGTATAGATATCCTGTACTATATAGCTAAAATCCAACTATAAGTGAATAGATGCCATGTGCATCCTTCTGAGTCTGGGTTAGCTCACTCAGGATGAGCTTTTCAGGATGAGTTCCATCCACTTGGCTGCAAATTGCATAATTTCCTTGTTTCTGATAGCTGAGTAGTATTCCATTTTGTAGATGTACCATAGTTTTTAAATCCATTCTTCGGTTGAGGGACATCTGGGTTGTTTCCAGTTTCTAGCTATTACAAATAAGGCTGCTATGAACATAGATGAGGAAACTTCCTTGTGATTTGGTGAGGAGTCATTTGGATGTATACCCAGAAGTGGTATGGCTGGGTCCTGAGGCAGAGCTATTCCAAGTTTTCTAAGATATCACCAGACTGACCTCCATAGTGGTTGTACAAGCCTGCACTCCCACCAGCAATGGAGGAGGGTTCCCCTTTCTCTACACCCTCACCAGCATGTGCTGTCATTTGAACTTTTGATCTTAGCCATTCTGACAGGTGTGAGATGGAATCTTAGAATCTCTGATGATTAAGGATGCTGAGCATTTCTTCAAGTGTCTCTCGGCCTTTAGGAATTCCTCCTTTGTGAATTCTCTATTTAGCTCTGTTCCTCATTTTTTGATTGGATTATTTGGTTTCTTGGCATTTAATTTCTTGAGTTCTTTGTATATTTTGGCTATTAGCCCTCTGTCAGATGTGGGGTTGGTGAAGATTTTTTTCCAATCTGTAGGCTGCCGTTTTGATCTAATGACAGTGTCTTTTGCCTTACAGAAGCTTTTCAGTTTCATGAGGTCCCATTTATTGATTGTTGGTCTTAGGTCCTGAGCTGTTGGTTTTCTGTTCAGGAAGTTGTCACCCATGGCAATGATTTCAAGGGTTTTTCCCACTTTCTCTTCTAGTAGATTTAGTGTGACCGGGCTTATGTTAAGGTCTTTGATCCACTTGGACTTAAGTTTTGTACAAGGTGATAAGTATGGGTCTAATTTCATTCTTTAACAAGTGGACATCCAGTTGGACCAGAACCATTTGTTGAAGATGCTGTCCTTTTTCCATTGTGCGGTTTTGAGGCCTAACAATTTTATTGATCATTTCAAATTGCCAGCTTTGGCTTTGTGCATTTCCTGCTTTGGTTTCCTGTTCTCAATGGCATTATTTGCTGCACTAATTTTTAATATATATTTTCTTTAGCATACTTTGAAGTTAGTTCACCTTTGTAGTTGCCTAAAGTAGAAGCTTAGAGGGCTGAATTTTAGATCTCCTTTCCTATTTTAGGTATTCAGTGCTATGAGTTTTTGATCTGATGATCTCAATATGCCCACCAGCTCTGAGTCTGGCTATAATGCTTGCTCTGTTTCTTCTGATTTCATTGGCACTGTATACATATTTCCCTTTCTGTTGGGTCTGATATTTTTTTTGATAACAAGATATGATTCATTGGGTAAAAAGAACACCCACGAATTGGCCTTCATTAACATGAAGGGAGGGTGTGGAATCAGTGAAGCATGCAGTAGATCTTTGCGCTGATACAGTCTGATCCTCTAAATGAACCATAGCAACTGCACTGTGAACTTAGCAAGTACTTACGATTCTCTCCTTTCTCACCTCTCCTCCACAGATGGGGTCGGGTGGGCACATTGGTTACTTCCCTTTCTCAAGGTTGGTTAAAGCTGAAGAACCCAAGTCTCAATAGCCTGTACTCTACTTTGGTAAAATACACCCTCTTGAACACACTTTTCTCTCCTTTTGAGGTTTTCCAGTATTTACTCTGAGAATCCATTTGGTCTCCTAGAAGCCAAACAGAAGTGTGGGAGGTTTTTGGGATTTGACTTCAGTTGTTTTCAACTCTCTGTATCACCCAAATGCAGCTTTCAGAAAGTCATCAAACACTGTCCAAGTATTCTAACCCGCTCCTAGAAAAACCATCTACTCATGAATAACTGCACAGTAAGAAGAAGTTCTCTTCATCTGCCTGGTCATCAGTTCAAGTCTACAGGCAGCAGGTCATCTTGTAATCTTCTGTGATAGAAACAAGAGTTGGTAATTATTTCATCTGTTCACCTTCTTGCTAGCTGTTAGGTAGAGTAATGACCTTTGGGTTCTTTTATATATTAGCCTTTAAATAAGTTGTGTTCGTGAATGTATTGGGGGCTATGGCAAGAGAAATAACAGAGATAGTTACTCTGTGCTTATAAATTTAAGAGGAGCAGAGTATGATTGAGTTGTAAGACACCCTCTTCCATACCGGTGTGTCTGAATTACTGTAAATGCTGAGGATGGTCTTTTCAAACACAACTCATTTGTGCCACCCTGGCCAGTAAGTATTCTTAGGTATCACTCAAAGAAAAGCTGCTGTGTCTTTCTCCAACCCTACCCCATTATCCCTCCTGCCTTCTATTATTTTATTATTTTTGTGATTATAGTATAATTTCATCATTCTACTCTTCCTATCCCTCCCTCCAAGGCCTCTAATATACTCCTCTTTGCTTTCTTTCAAGTTTCTCTTTCTTCTGCCTTAATGGCCTCCCTATTCACTACTCTCGAGCCCATCGGCTCCATGCTGGCAATGCCTCTGACACCCAGAACACTCTTGCATCACTGGCTCTGCTGTGACTTTCCTCTCCCCAGATAGAGCCATAGCATTACATGTCACATTAGGATAAGCCACACCATCACACGCCACCCTAGGATAAGAGGTCCAGCTGACCATTGTGAACGCCATAATCACACTTCCCATCCCCAAACCTCTCAATGGTCCTCCTTTCTGTCATTTTGTTCTAATTTAGTGTCTATGACCATCTAGCACACCATGCCTCTTACTCATGTATTACATTGTCCGGGTCTTCCCACAGGCATTTAAGCCCTGCCAGAAGACAGTTGTTTTGTTGTAAATTGCTGACTGATAATCCTACATTCTCCTTGGACAGATTCTTGTAAATGGTTACATCCCCAAGATATGTTTCTTGGGCAAACAGGTGGATATTTTACTTTCAGTAAATGTTCATTACTGTAGTTCTGAGGACAACTCATTTTTACAAAAATACTTTGTTTAATATAAGCAATTGAAATGCTCAAAGAGAATATAAATGTATAGTTCAGGATGGTTTTATATTCTGAATATCTTTTTTTCTGGTCTTCATTTCATAGAACTGGTTGACATTCTTGTTACTTTATTAAATGTTTGCTTTCTTCAAGGCTCAGAGGAAGCAAAGCCAAATTCCTTTGTAAGACTTCTGTCCTCTTGTGGAAAGTACAGCTTCTGAACCAGCCCATATTTCCCCTTTACTCTGTAATACTGGAGAGACATAGCTTCAGACTGTAAATAATTTCTTCCTGTTGTCAAAGGTCACCAGTACCCACAGGTGCAGTTATTATAGCTTTGTATGTATTTCAGTTTTACACACTGAAAAAAAAAAAAAACCAACTAACTTCTCCTACCCCAAAGTTAAATTTTCATTCTTACTATTTAGTTGTACCGTTGTAAAGGAACAGCTTTGTTTGCTTTACTTTGGTTGAAAATACTTGTGTAAATAGCAACTTCTATCATCTAAGGTGATCTGGGAGCCACTGGGGTGGAAGAGAAATCCTTGTCAAACAGAAATCTCATCAATACTTTTGTGTTGGTTCCCTTATCCATCTTTACATTTCAGTAACAAAGACCACTGTTAGTACCAGTGGAGATCCAGACCCTCACTGCTGTGCCCTGGAAAACGAGTATTTACTTCTCTGCTTCTTAGCTCCTTTGCCTTAAATGTGTCATTTTCAGTTGACGGTGGAGAAGGTAATACCAGCCCAGGTAGACCCCCAGACCAACCCGACAACTACAATAATTGATGCTACAATTGCCCAGTCTCTTCTGAGGCTTTACCTGCCCTCTCCATTCACAGAGACCTAATACTTCCTTAAAGATGTATTTGCACCAGGTATGAAGAGAGAGGTATACACGTTCATCAAGTTTGTAGCTGTACTTGAAGTGGTGTGAGGTTGGAGAGCTATATAGAAAAGTATGAAAACTGGAACCCTCAGCTAAAGACCATAGCCCACACTGCACTGAGAATTACAAACAAGTAGAAATAATTTTGTCTTTTTTGTCAAGTTACTGTTTACCTCTTTTCTGGTTCCAATGGAGAAACTTCCTGTACGTTGAGCAAAGTCAGGTCTTTTGCTGTGAGTTTGCTTCCTTGATTTACTGCTGTGACTATCTACTCTCCTGTGTATTGTTAGCCTAGTCCCTCCATCAGCATCCAGTAATCCAGCCTCTCACTTTGTGAAAGCTCTCTCCTTTGATCCCTTTGTTCCTAACCTCCTTGCCTTCTCACCCCTTCACAGCTGTACCTAGCTATATGCATGCTCATATTCCTGTCTCTTCATCTCACTATTTTCCTTCATTTCTCTCCATTCTGCTGGGGTGGCACTTGCCAAAAGTCATTAGAGAACTCCAGATTTAGTAGTCAGCATTTGGCAAAGGCGACTCTTCTCTTCACTACACACCCATTTACAAGGCTTGTAAGAAACCACATTTCTCTTGGGTTTACCCCTGCCCCCATTTTCCAGCTCTGGTTCATCTGCTTATCTCTAAAAATGGGCTTCTCCATGAATACCACCTTCAGCCTTCACTTTTTATTGTTGGCACCCACTTGGTAAGCTCATTCCATGCCATGCTCTTGGACACTTCAACAAATGACTCAAAAACCATCTCCAACATGAAGCTTTCCCCTAAAAGCCATACTACTTACACCAGACTGCTTACTCAATTAACTATACCTTGATAATTACGTGGCATGCTAAATTCAGCATGCTTCCATCAGGATACATAACTACCTTCCACCTTATGTGAATAAATATGAGGGATTATATTCTTATCCATGGTCTGGGATCACCAACATTGAAGTTTGGACTGCCTAGGTGATCATACATACATACATACATGCATACATACATATAGTAAAATATATAATGCTATATATGTACAGATATAATATAAAATATGTAGGTTATATTATATATAATATAACACATAATTATATATTATTTGTATATTACATACATAATTTTTCAACATATAATACAATCATGTATATGTAACTCACACACAGATACATACAACTATTGACACAGGTTTTGAATTCATGGGTTCAATCAATCTGGATTGAAAATATTTTTTAAAAAATGCAACTTCACAGAATTTGTATAAATGTATTTCATTCAGTCATTTCCTAAGGAATACATTATAATCTAGAGGTCATTTAAAGGAAACACGAAGTTGTACATAGATTATTTACATAAGAGCTTGGAGAGTCCAAGGAATTTGTCACCAGTGGGGAGCCCTGCAAACAATTTCCTATGACTACAAAGTGATGACTATGTGCGTGCACATGACCACACACACACACACACACACACACACACACACACACACACACTTTATACCCACAAACATATATATCATGTGATTTTAGCAGATTGTGGTATTGTCAAATTTATGTAAGAATCAACTACAAGTAATCATAAACTATTCCAATTTATGCTTCTATTACTAGAATTGCCACAGTTAGTTATTTATGTATTTCCTTTTCTTTCTTTTTGATAAGATATTATGAAGTTGACTTCAGATTTTTCACTCAAAAATAAAAACCAGCTGTGTGCATATATAAATATGTGTGTATGTGATCTCTGTCTTCAAAATGAATCAGAATTTTTCCAAACTTGCTAAGTGAAGCACTTTTTATTTTCCCCTTTTTGTCTATTATTTATTTTCCTCTTTCTCTTCTTTTTCCTTTCTCCTCTCCTCCTGTCACCTCCCCCACCGTTCCCTCTCCTTTCCCTCTGTCCCCCCCTCCCTTTTTGAAGAGATTATGAAAACAAAGCAGGGAGCAAATGAGATCAGAGCACCTGAACAGCCAGCAATAAAGTTTTACATGGCTGGCAGTAAGGAAGGAGGGAAACATCATTCTAAATTCTACTCAAAATATTCTGCTTTAAACTTTCACTACCATCCTTAAGAAACACTCCTCTCTATGACTGGTGAGGTGCCTCAGTGAATAGAGCACTTGCTGTACAAGTGTCTTAGGTTTCCTTGGCTTTCAGCCACAGAGACTGCAACGCGGCTCGTGTTGCCTTGGGTAGGACAGCTGTGGCCACTACAATGAAATCTTCAAGGTTAGGGATCAGAATTCAGAGGCTGGATAGCCCACAGACCTAATTAGGATGAAATAGGACCATCAAAAGAAAGTCAGTAAAATGATTCCTAATGATAATCTGCTATACTCATAGACCAGAGCCTTTCATAATTGTCATCAGAGAGACTATATCCAGCAATTGATGGGAGCAGATGCAGAGACCCACAGCCAAACATTAGTTAGGGCAACTAGGAGACTCTTATAGAAGAGGGGGAGGAAGGATTGTAGGATCCAGAGGGGTCAAAGACCACAAGAAAATGGCCCACAGAAGAAATTAACTAGGGCTCATAGGGACTCACAGAGACTGAACTGAAAATCATGTATGGGTCTGACCTAGGTCCTCTCTGTATATGTTATGGTTGTGTAGCTTGGTGTTCTTGTGGGACTTCTAACTGTATAAGTGAGAGTTGTCTCTGACTCTTTTGCCTGCTTTTGGGACCCTTTTCCTTCTAGTGGGTAGCTTTGTCCAGCCTTAAAATGAAGGGAGGTGCCTAGTCTTATTATAACTTGATATGCCATTTTTGGTTGATATCCCTGGGAGGTCTGCTCTTTTCTGAAGGGATAAAAGGAAAGAAGTAGGTCTGGGTGAGAGGAAAGGTGGTGGAGTGACTGGAGGAGAGGATGGAGGTAAACTGTGGTCAGGATGGAATATATAAGATAAGAATAAAAACAAAAAGCAAAACTTTTAAAAGAGAACGTATAAAGCCTTATGAAGAAATTACACAATGAAAACACAAAAACTGAACTGGTTACATTTTAAAAAGAAACTGAGAAAACAAAATCATGATAGAGAAGCATTGGAACATAGCAAGCATTTGCTGCTTTGTGGGTTCCTTTTTTTCCTTTCCACTCTTCTCTACCCTTATTAACTCCCTATCACTAGATAGGGGAGAAAAAAAGGTTAGAGGGAAATGGCGATAAAGTTATCATTATCCTGCTGATTAGGGGTGTTGAGTTCCTTGGAGCAAGTTTGATCTTCCATGTTAGGATAATTTCTTCTTCTCATTTCTTTGCACATGAATACATTTTCCTTTTTTCTTTTTAAATATATTTATTTATTTCTTCAAGTTACTTCTCAGTCATTGTTGCCTCCTTCCTCCCTCTCCGGGTCCCACCCTCTTAGCCTCTTCCCCTCACCCTCCTATTTGCTTTTTTAAAAAATTAATGTGTATCTTTCACCCCTCCCCCAAAGCTCCTCCTTTTAGTCCAATAAAAGGCTCTTTTTCTTATAACAATAAATACAACACAAAACAATAAGAACAATTAGGTCACAATTATGAAAATTATAAGGTATAATGTGCATTCCCAATGTCCAGTCCATATGTATTTGGCAACTGATATTAATATTCTATTATCTATCTGTCTCAATGAGTTTAAAGTTCTATACCTAACTTAGTTTCCATCCTAACATGTATTACCAACTTAAAAACATCTTCTTAGACCTAGAACATCCTTTTAATTCCTAAACAACTTAAAATTTAATTGTGAGACTATAAATATCTAGTCTTCAACCACATCAGAGACCTGAAAATGATAAACATATCTGAATAAACAGGAAGTGCACAGCCAGCAGCTTCCAAAACTAAGAAATGAAAGACAACTGGCTGCCTGGACAGTCCCCAGTTTCTCTCTTGGCAAACAGCAACCAACAGCATCTGAGCACCAACCAGTCACCAACAGCAACCCCTCCTCTTGTGGCTCTAACTTTTACATATCCTCTGAAAAGTTCCCAGAATTCCAAATATCACACACTAGCAGAAACTATCTGCAGCTGGCAAAACCATGCCCGTGCTAGAACACGAGGAAAATCATAGTCACCTTCTGTGAAGCAGACCCATATCCCACACCTGGGATTAAAACAAAAGCATATTCCCATAACATTTCAGTGTTTTTTTAAAGAAACAAAAAAAATTACAAAATTCTCACTACAAGATGTAGAATTGAATACAACTGAGTTCCCACAGAGAGAGGAGAAAAGAACAAATGTTCAATCAGTTCCAGGAGCCAGAGGAAGCCAGCTCAGGAAGTCACACAAGTGAGGCAAATAAAACTAATGAGGAAGAATCCACATGAGGAGCTTGATAAAATCTCAGGAATTCCTTACCGAAAATGTTAGTTAGAAAACCAGAGGAAGACTCACTAGCTCCAGAATAATGTATGCTGCCAGGAAGACAGGAGAGACACATTTCTAATGTCTAAGGAAGAGAAATAAATAGTCCCCTGGGTATCTTTCAACTAACTGAGGTTCATGTTCAAACATTCAGGTCATTTTAGGAGCAAACCCAACACGGTGCATGCAGCTACCCAAGACAAGTAGCAAATTCAAAAAAAAAAAGATAGGGTATGTTCCAAAACAAAACAAAACAGCCATCAAACTGTAGTGACCAATGAATTGACTTAAACACAAGAAGGACTACAAATTACGGTTACAAAAAGCCCAAGAGTGTTAAACAGAGACAATGTCAAAGGTCAGTGTGATGATACAGAGATGGGGATTAGGAAGCATAACGGGACTAACTCATTATTCATAGCAAAGAAAAGATACATATCGTCTAGAGTTGAACCAAAATGATTTTAGCCATTTCAGCTTTAGTAAAAAAGAAAAAGAAAAACTACAGGTTCATATAGATTCAGTTGATGTACAGTCCCAGTCTCATCATAGAAGTGAACGTGATCAACATGTTAACAGTTAACACCTGAGTCAGCATGTTACTCCAATTAACTTTCTAAATGATGACAACCCAATTGGTTCAAATGCACTGTGACTACAAAGCCTATTTTAACCTTAGTTGTCAGCACAGTCTTGCCATTTAATAAATTCTTTCAAAAGTCATAGGAAATGCATGAAAATAGATTATTTGATCAGTGACTTCCTTACTAAGCAATATAAACCCTAACTACAGTATATCAAAGACAGACTAAAGTTAAGATGAAATTCCAACTCTGAGTTAAATAATACAAAATAGGCAAAAGAAGCTAAACACCAAACAAAAATACTGCACATTGTGTCATAATTGGCAAGCTCTGCTAATATTAATGGTAAAGAATACAGAAACTCATAAAAAAGCATCAGTGTGGGAGGTCATACATAAGTGATGGCTTGAGCAGGATTCGATTTCTCTAGATTCTGAAAAAAGGAGCCACATGTAAAGCTCTTTTCCAAAAATTACAATCTAGGATTGTATGACAATTCTTTGGAAATTCAAAAGGTATGGTGGATTCAGACAGAGATATGGATCCAGTGCCTCTTCACTGTAGCATCTGTTATGTGAGTTTATGCCCACTTCACTCTCAGGTTCCTCCAGCAGTGACTCTAGGGACTTTGATGGTCAAGGTGGGGACTAGTCACCTTTTGGGACATTTGCTGTCTTCCTTAGCAGACAAGGCTTTAAAATGCTGCTCTAGTCGTTTTTATAAGAGCATTGGGCTCAGTTCCCTTCTCAGAGGGAAACATCAAACTCAGCACATCTCCAAACTTGAACCTTTTAACTCATCCCAGATTACTTCCTTGTCCCCTTTCTTCACAATGTCACCACCCCTCATCTATTATGACAATATACATGGCAGATAGTGTAAGTGTTCTTCTCTCGGTTTTGAGGCATCAACATAACTTACTCTTGGAATTACAGTGTTCAAAGTTTTTTAGGTTCATATTGATGTTTCCTCTCCCTGCCAACTCCAATCCCTTTATCAAGTGTTGCTTAGAAGTAGAGATACTCATAGGACCTTCGCAAGATAATATTTAATCAGCTGCTTAACTCCAAACAACTTAAGAGAGTCCACAACCATACCATACATTTATATATAAATAGAGAGATTTCTAATCTCTAGATACACACACACTAGCTGCTAACTGCTCATCGCAGCTTGGTAACAAAAGCAATTTATTATCCTTTCAACACTCAGTATTTACAACCAGCCACTGTTAATATTAGAATCGTCTTTCTGTGAAGTGGTTTTCCTTTTCTATTATTGTTCTAAACTAGCTACTACATCTAGTTATAGTAACAAAGTTAACAGACTACTATCTGGATAAGAGCAAAGTTGGGATATATTGTTCTTAAACCTGTGTTGTTTTGTATTGTAATTTGTTGTTATAACAGAAAGAGCCATTTGTTGGACTGAAAGGAGGAATTGTTGGGGGCGGGATATACCTTAAATTAAAAAAAAAAAGGATGGGGGGGTTGAGTGGGAAGAGGGTGGGAGAGTGGGACCAGAGGGTGGAGTAGGGAGGGGAATGCGATTGTGATGTAACTTGAAGAAATAAAAAATTAAATTAAATTAAAAAATAAAAGTAAGCAAGCATGACTGTGTCATTAACATGCAGATTTGTTTTTAATGTTAATAAATAGTAAAATTATACAATATGAAAAAAAAAACCTGTGTTCTCTTGAATCTTTGCTAATCTGGGATACTCATATTTCTCACCTTATTTTCAAAGCCACAGAATTAATTACTCATTTTGTCTGGGTGAAGAGAAATATGCCCTTCTGATTTCTAATTTGACTGTTGTGAATCTTGCATGAGGATGGAGATTCCACCCTGGTGGCCAAAGCCAGGGCCTTTGACTCAAATGCCTGTAATGAGAATTGGACATCTGGGAGGACTGCAGCTATCAAGATTTGCTGGGATGAGGTCAAGTCTAAGTCAACGACATTTAAATATGGATGTAGCAGGGCATAGTAGGGACTGAGTTCACCTGCCTCCAAAAATTGCAGTAACTTAAAATCAGGAAGAAACACATGGAGAAAATGCCATATGGTTAACAAGAAAGATGCCCATGAAATTACAGCATGGTCTGTCTTGGGGTAGGTACTATTCACTTTTAGAACCAAGGAAAGACTTTGCCCAAAATGTATCAGTAGGACAGCGTTCTGCTGCAAAGGATGCAAGTCTAACCTATCTTAATTTAAGTGTTGTCTGTCTCCACAGCTCCTGAATCCTATTTCAGAGCATAAGAGCATAAATATATGACTTTTGAGCACATCCTGCCTTCGTGGTTTTGTTCAAGTCACATAGTTTTTATTTTGTGGCAACTCTATTTTCACAAGTCCAAACCAGTTTATGTCTTTCAGTACCTATTCAAAGCTTTTCTGTCCCTATTAGTAAAAAAAATCTGCTTCTTTTGGACTTCCACAAGATATAATTTGGATCTCTTTTATGGCGCTGAAGCATGCTACTTTGCATAATGGTTATTTACATGGATGTCCTACCTATCTACCAGAGAGTAAGCCCCCAAGAAGGCTTTCAAAAGGGGTTTCCTGTCAGATCTTCCCGTAAAACCTTTCAGCAGAACTTTACACAACAGCTTCAGTAAGACAATAAGGATGTCATTGCAACCCATGGCTTCCACAGTAGCAGAGGCAATAAAACATACATTTGACCCTGGGTTGAGTGGCAGCCACCTGCCCCCAAACGTGAGTCTTGCTTTTGACCAGAAATGGAAAGTAGAAGAGGAGATCAGGAGTCTACCAAGATAATCCCTGGATTTTTGGTTGTCATAATAGATGAGGGATGGTGACATTATGAAGAAAGGGGACAAGGAAGTAGTCTGGGATGAGTTAAAAGGTTCAAGTTTGGAGATATGCTGAGTTTGATGTTTCCCTCGAAGAAGGGAACTGAGCCCAACGTTCTTGTAAGAACGACTAGAGCAGCATTTTAAAGCTTTGTCTGCTAAGGAAGACGGCAAATGTCCCAAAAGGTGACTAGTCCCCACCTTGACCATCAAAGTCCGTGAGAACAATTATCATACTTAGAAAATAGGGAGTAAAATAGAGTCATCTGTTATGTCTCATTGAAAGAGGTCTTTTATTACTTCCTATTGATTTTCCTGCTTTTTTTTTTTTAGCTCACTGTAAAATTAAAATCCTGTTTGTGTCACTTTACTGCTTAAAATCCCCTACCTAATAAACAGCTGAAAGCTCGAACCAGGCACTGTAGCACTAAGTGGTCGAATTAGTTCTTCTTTTATTTGTTAATCTTTTTATGTTTGTCTCAGAGTTGCCTTATTCTCTGTCTTCAACTGCGTCTAAGGGTCAGGAGGGACAATTAACATTCTGCCACAAAGACAGGTAGAATGTAGGTCTAAGCAATAACTATGTTCAAGTAATGAAAACCTTGTACATAGTCCTGTTTGCTTCTGTGAAATTATATACAGAATAATAATTTATACACATCAACATTAATCAACATGAGAATATAGAAATCACCAAGTAAAATACTGAATTGATTTTGCTTATTATATAAATATGAAACATAAGCTAATTATTAATACCACAAAAGACATTTTAATTTCAAAACTGTTATCATTTAAGTGGATGCTGAGCTATATCTCCTAAGGAATGGAAATCATACTCCAAGTGATATTTTAGGATTTCAAGTTTTGTAAAATATTTTAGAAACCTAATTAAATATTCTATAGAATATTCTACTATATATTATATGCACAATATTATATATAATGGATATGCACTGTTTCCACTGCTCAGAATATCTTTCAGAAAATGAGGAGAATTTCCAAAATGGCTCAGGGGAGGCTGTGCCTGTCCTTGGACATGAGTGAAGTAGCGCCAAATGGTTTCTGCCATGCGCTTTAATGTGAGCACAGACCTAAGGCCATGGCATGAAGAATCACATGGTCATGTGAGGTTCCAAATCTCGGAGGAGCGATGACAAGCTCAAATTTAGCCTGTGAGTGTTGAGAGACAGTCGGGAACACACTGTGCAGGCAATGCTGGGGCAGGTAAGTGGGCCTCAGTAGGCAGGCAGTAGGCAGGTGGTAGGCAGGCAGTCCTTGAGGAAGAGTCCTTTTATACTACATGCCTAAGCCAGCCTTCGCCTTCATCTCAGTTCTGAGATACCCATACATTTCACTAAGTTGCTTTTCCATATTAGTTGACTTACATTGTTTTGAAGAGCACATGTTACTCATAAGGGACTTTTATCTATCCCCATTAGCTGAGGCAATTGAGTATTTTAAAACATCATATTCAGAAGCAAAACTAAAATATTATAACCCAAGTTTTTCCCGATTTAGTATGCATACCAACACTGTCAAGTTTAACTGTTCTAAGAACTGTTCCCCAGTGTTTGGGGAGTCTGTCTCAGAAGTGGTCATGTACACATGCATCTTTGTTCCTCAGAACAGCTGGACAAGTTCTGGGAGAATTGTTAAGTCAGGTGTTGACTTGTGACAGAGACTTCCTGTATCCATCCTGTTTTCCAACATTCCCATGTACTATGCCCAACTTTGCAGAAAAACAGTAAGTAAGTGAAAATTAATACTAGCACATATACTAATGTCATTAATCTGTTATAAATTATAATTTTTGTTCCGATAAAGTTATTTTTTAAATGCTGTCAACATTTTCAACAGCATGGGGGATGGGACCAGACTCAACAAATGACATTCATTTTCCATGCAAACATCCCATTAAATTCAAGTCACACTGAGAATGCATGCATTCCTTTCTCCTCATCAGCTATTGCGTAGTGAAACTTTATGGAATCTTGAGACACTTTGCTTGGAAATCCGAGATAGTGATTACCTGGCCTTCTCTGTGCTTCCCAGGCACTGATGAATATCAATGAATTCCATTAGTTGTTTCTGTAGCATCCCATCTTTGCCTTCGATCTGAGTAATGAATTTATGCTTCAAAAGATCTGACACTGTTGGACGCTTTTCATAATCTTTGGTCAAGCATCTGCACTGGCAAAAAAAAAAAAGGGATATGTAATGATTAAATAACTTAGAGTTTTGAAGTTTTCATTTAGATTTAAAAAAAAATGTACCCTGACTTGATGCTTCTTGCAAATGTCAATTCAAAGCACATCTTAAAAATATGAAATGGCAATGTGATAAATGTTTATGAAAGTGCCCATATCTGTAACGGATCATACTGTGTAGTGGTTCCACACATCACCCAATACCACTTTAGTGCCTCTCCCAGCAAGCCCTGCTGCATAGTGGCAATCAAACTCAGTCTCTGCTTCAAAGTCTCCTTTGCACATCACTCAAGATGGAGAGTCTTAATGCTTACATAAAATTAACATAAGCTCTTTAGTTTCACTTCTATGAAGCTTTTATGCTTTTAAGACTTTTTAATCAATACATTTCTTTCTATATATTTAATCAATATGTCTGCATATTTCTGATAACCCACCAGAAGGTTAATCTCCTAAGGAGGCTTAGATTCTATGCTAGCAGGTATTTCATGACGTCAAATGGCAGATATTCTAATGAACAGCACACCTGTCTGTGGATAGGATAGACTATGGCATATTCATAGGAAGGGTAAGGCTAGTGAACACAGTTGCCCGGGATGGTATCACAGAAAAGCATTTGAATAAATGGGGAATATTTATTCAGTTATGGCAACTGTCTTCAAATATTTGTAAGAAGTCCTTAGTGGTCACTGGGGGGGCAAAAATCCCATGATTGATTGGTGGAAGAGATTTCAGGTCTGTGTGATTTTCATGTGCTTATCCAGATGGAATGTATTTCTCTGGAAGCACACTTCTCATGAGGGTTGTGAGCACCAACTGAAAGGCTTCACATGTTCTAAAATTCCTTTGACCCTGAAATACAGTGTCTCCATTATGAAAAATTAGACTGTTATTTGGTGATACCAAAATAAACCAATTTTTAAAACCCAAACAAACAAAGCAGAGCCTGATTACATAGACTTGAAATCACAGAACTTCAGTCTAAACTGGGATACAGAGTGAATTTAAGACTACACTGGGTAATGTGGACATTGTCTTAAAAAAGATACAAAAGGGCCTGAGGAATGTGGTTCAGTGATGGAGCACTTCCTTAGGATATGTGAGACCCTAAATTCAATCCCAGTGCATCAAAAAAAAAAAAAAAGAAGCAAAAGAAGAAAAGGAGGGAGAGGAGAAAGAGCAGGAAGAGGAAAGGAAGGAGAAGGGGGAGGAGGAGGAGGAGGACGAAGGGGAGGAGGAAAAAGAGGAGGAGGAGCAGCTGCTGCCCAGTCCTTAGCTTAGTCAGCGCCATTAGTGATCATCATCACTGATCCTCCTGGGATGATCATTTGACAATTCATTTCATTGGGCTTAACTAAAAGCTTTCCCTAGGGATGCTAAAACATGCTCTGGAATGAGGTTAGTGCTGTCTAGAAACTGGAACAGGTCCTCTTTGGTTTCATTCAGTTTAACAAAAAGAAGCAATTTCTACATCTAAACCACGTTTGCATTGGCATTAAGAAGAGTGGCAAAATCGTTTAATTCAAGTTCAGTGTTGCCACATGGCCGATGACTATCCTGGTGCTGCTAGACGTGGGAGCGACAGTGTCAAAGAAAGCGACAGTGTTCTAGAGCTGCCTATTGTCTGTCTAGACAAAAGGACACCAGAAAAGGTAAGCTCAATAAGAAACATCACCAACGGGAGAGGACCAGAAGGGCAGCGCACAGGACAGATTACTAACTGCTTAGGGGAAGATGGGAGGTGAGTCTCAGAAGGAAACTGAGAAATGAGTCACACAAACCGAGACCCCCTGAGTGCCTGCAAACCAGAGATAGACACTATGGGGAATCCTACTCATATCAGTGGTTTTCCTGAGACTAGGGAATCCTACTCATATCAATGGTTTTCCTGAGAGACTCGAGGAATGATAGGACAGCATGCACAGGGAATGCTTATGGTACCTTGGCCATAAAAACTTTTTAAGAATTATCCATCCCTACTGAGGCCCCACAAATTCTTAAGTCTAAGTCTCTTGTCTTTAGAACACATAGATACCTTGGCAAGAACCCCAGTGATGCCAATGTGCCCTGCCTGCACTTGTAGTAATTTGGCACATCAAATCATCACTGGCCTTCCCTTCCGTTTACAACCAGGAGTCATCCCTTACCTTCTTTGTTTTAGATAAAGACAATAAAAATTGTGAAGAAGTTCAGTGGGCCTGATTTTTCTAAATGGCTGACCCACTTCCAATTAATTGCGGAGAGGCAAGTCACTTCTGTTAAATTGTTGTCAAATGGAATTGTTCTATGAATTTCAAATGCATAGGCCTTTGATAAATATGATCTTCAGATGCACTGACTGCAATGAAACACCTACAATGAAATGTGGCTGTAATGGGAGTCAGGGATGCAGACTGCATAGGTAACAGATGTGGGCAGGTGGGGATGCTGAAGGGAATGCTGCAAAGGCTGGGTGGGCAGATGAGCATGTTCCTGGGTGATAAAAGGGTCTGGGAAGCATGGATACAGACAGGGGAATAAACTTGATCCAGAGGTTATTTTTTAAGCAGCAGTAAATTCACCAAGCCCTTAGTGGATAATACAGATTTTTTCTTTATTTCTCTCTCTCTCTCTCTCTCTCTCTCTCTCTTTCTGAAATGGTAGAGACCTCTGGAGACCTCTGGGGCTGCTTAACAGATAAGAAAGATTACACAGATGCCAGTGGTAACTATGAACTCCCTCATTCACACCAGTCAAAGGTACAGCAGGATGCTGCTGCTTTTGTTTTATTCTGTACTCTGCTGTTACTCACTTGCTAATGAAGTCATTGAACTCTGCTGACCATAGCTCAGGCTGCCTTAGTTTAGGGGGTGGATTCCTGGAAAATAAGAAGCAAGGTCAAAAGCTGTACACTGATCAGCTGGTGAAACGTGAGAAGCAGAGGCCAGAGAAGCAGACCAGAGAGCTAGTGCGGTCCCGGGTTCCTCCTGGATCATCAAAGACTGCCATCATTCCCTGGTTCCAAGAAAGATAATTAGCTATTCATCATTCCTTATATAAAATGACAGCTTTCTAGTTTCTCTGAAAGCATTTAATGTATAACCCAATTTCCCTGTTATTATTTTTTTCTCCCAAAGAATCATCTAAGCTTTTACGAGAAATCCCTAGGAGGAAATGCCAATATTTATCAGAACAAAAACAATGAACACTGTGGGGAACAGTTTCCTCTCTGCATCCTAGAGAAGTCTCTGAGGAACAGCCACAGTGAATAGAGGTGCCCTGGAACAGGTAGCAAGCTGTAGTGGGGAAGGTGGAATGCCTCCTGGAGCTTTTCTTTGTTTCTAAAAACATGGGAGGAAGCATGCGTCTGTCTGGATGTGACAAAGCAGAGAACTGGAAAATGCCATTTGCTATAGTGCTCTGAATGCCACCTAAAAGATTTTGTCATTAATTCTTTTTGTTTTCTAAATTTTTTCGTTTTTGAAGCATCTGTGCACACAAAGGACCATCTCTCGACGGTCAGGCTGATGTGACTCTGTAATCAAGCAACATTGATCAACCGTGATGGCTAAATTTACTGAAGTGCTGCTTTATGTTAATTCTAACAGCTCTTTGTTTTCATTAGGGGGGATGGAAATTGTTTGTCTTCAGTTCTGCATGGCTCCTTAAATAGCGTATAATGAAATTAATGTACAGTCGGTACAGGCTCATTAAAGCCAAGTGCAGCTAACGTATCTAACCGGATCACTCCGAAGGGCCTTTCAGTCCTGAGAACTATTTGAAGACTGCTAATCTGCACATTTTAAAATGTACTTCTTTTCCAGCCAATAATTTTATTTTGTTTCTTGTCCACTGAAAGTTTCCTTTTATGAGCTATATTGGATCGCTTTGAGTATACCCAAGTTTGACATTTCACAATACCCAGACCTGTAGCTTTTAAGGTCCCCTTTCCACATATCTCTACAGGCAGTATCCTCAGGACAGAGTTCCATTTTAAAGATGCACTAGCAGCAGTAATAGGAAGACATAATTAGCATTGTGCAGTCTACAGGACACTTGGTAGACTGCTAGCAAGGCAAGGTCAGTGGTCTCCATCTTTCTCATTTGTATCCTTATCACCACGAGTTACAACATGGGGTAAAATATAGCAGTTTACATTATGACTCAGGTGACATAGGCATGTGTAGTTTCATATTATAAACTGACTAGAAGTGCGACAATAGGAGTTAGAAAAACATTTCTTTTGTTTTCAAAATTTTAATGAAATGTTTTTAATCTGGTATATAGAGGATTTCCTCTTTTCTCTATTCTTTTTTCCCCCACATACCAAAGAACCAGTATGTTTTATAAGACCTGAGACAACACTAGACCTTGAAATATAAAGAATAATGTAAGTATTATAATTCACAGCCAATACACAGGAAGTTCCAAAGTAATAAACAGCTTTTAATGCTTTGTTGCTAGAAAAATTTAATTGCACATAAAAATACTCCAAAAGGGTCCATTTGGGAATGAGTATAACATGATGGTATCATATCTTTAGGACTATAGCACTCAGTGACAATCTCCTCCACACCCCTCCCACACACAAACTCCAAGTGTATCTTCACATCCTTTGGTGTTAAATCACCTTTGATTACTAGTATATAATGACTATTGTGGGTCACTCCCTCTGGATCCCTGGAAATACAAGTTATGTGTGGGTCTTAAGGAAAAGTTCTTAGGGCCCCTAAAAAATATCTCACCTATAATTAAGATTGACTTTTATTTTCCACATTGGTTTTCCTAGACACCTGGAACTTAGCAATACATATTTAAAATAGTAGAGAAATTATTCAACTGTAATAGTAAAGGCTGGCAGGTAAATACTGAAGGCAATAAGGTCAGATGGCCAGTTCAAGGGTAGCCAAGACTACACCTTTAAGGTGGGCATAGCAGTGCACATCTGGAAACCCACAAAGGAGATGAAGCAGGGGGATAATCTTCATCAAGGTAACCTTCAGCTACTTAGTGATTTCAAGGACAGCTTAGTTAACACAGTGCTTTAGTCTTTAAACTTTCTACAACACTTCTGCCTATTTCCATGACGAGAAGTCAGAAAGCTTAGAAGAAGAAAACAATGGGCTGCTGATTTTGGACCTACTGGTTGCCTGACCTTGGTATTTTGAAGAGCGCTCTCATGGGATGCAGCTCAGCTAGTGGAGGATCTCCATCACCAAGCTCAATCGCTGTGATACCCAGGGACCATGTGTCACATCTAGCATCATACGTGGTGTCTAGTTGCTGTTCACATGCAATCACCTAGAAGACACAAACAGAAAGGGAAGAATTCAAGGTTTCAGCAGTCAAGCAGCAAAATGTTCAGAGAAAAGTCCAACTGTATAACCTGGCGAAGTTGATAGTTAAGAAAAGATAAAAGCAGTAATTTAGAAGGAAAGGGAATGATATAAGTAGATATAGTTTTATTCTGAGCACAGACAACACCATAGCAAGTTTGCAGATGGGTAGGGAAAGGGCTCATGAAAAGTAGTTTAGAAACTATCCTACAAAGAGGAAAGAAATGATGCCCTCGGTGGAATGGGATCAGACAGATGACCTGTGTGGTGCTGTCTCAACAGACATCCGAGGAGCGGGGAGGCAGTCAGCCAGTGCTATAGAACACACCTCAGAGAACTGAAAATGAGGGATTCAAGGGAAATAAACTTGAGAGCAGCCTAGCTAAGTAGCTTTTAACCTTACTTGCAATTACAACACAAAAGCACTCTGGGATAAATGAGAAAAAAATTGGAAGAATGCAAATGGCTTAAGCCATTAATAACAAAAAAGTCAACTCAATAAAAATAAACACTGATGGAAAGTTAGAACAGCTTATATGAGCCAGACTAAAATTTAAAACTGCAATCCACTGCCACTAACCAAATATGACAGAGAGTCAAAGCAATAAGTGGGGGGTTGGTTATATAATATTGTAATACAATACTATATAGAAAAATAATTGTATTAATTTCCTTCATGACATTTCTAAATGTGTAAGTAAAAATGAAGAAGCCTATGAAAGAGCATTGTTAACATTAGTGATCACAAAAAGGAAATTCAACTTTGCATGTGAAAACCACTTATTATTATTATTTCTTTTATTTTTGAGATTATAATATAATTACACCATTTTCCCTTCCTATTCCTCCCTCCAAGCCCTCTTATATAACTCTTTTTGATCTCTAAATTCATAGCCTCTTTTTCATTAGCTATTGTTACATGCATATATGTATATACATATGCATACATATACGTATACATCATATAAATACACATATACACATAAATATACATTTCTAAATATATTACTACAACCTGCTCAATCTGTAAAATGCTACTTGTATGTATGCTTTCAGGGCTCACCATTTGATACTGGATAACCAATTGGTGTGCTCTTCATTGAGGAAGACTATCTCTCCTGCTCTTAGCATCCCCTAATTGTCCCTAGTTCCTTGTGTAGTTCTTGATGGTGGCCCCACTGCCCACTTTGGCATGTCTATAGTGTCATCCTTGTATAGCTCATGTTTAGGCAACCATGATGGTGAGACTGTATGGGTGTAGCTTCTGAAATTACTAGAGACACAATCTCACAGCAAACTTCCTGATCCTTTGTCTCTTATAATCTTTCCACCTCTCAATGATCCATTAGCCTTAGGAGAAGAAATGTTTGTGCATGTAGCAATAGGACTGGGCTCCACAACTATGCATTTTGGTTAGTTGTAGCTTTCTGTAATGCTCTCTTCTCCATCTACTATAAAGTGAAATTTCCTTGACAAGGGGTAAGAGCTACACTTATCTATGGGAATAAGGACAAATATTTAAAATGTAGTTATGGATTATGCTGATTTAGCAAAGTGGTGATATCCATTTTTTAACATAATTAATTTGTGTGTTTGTGTGCATGTGTGCATCGATGTGTGTGTGTGTGTGAGCACACGTGTCTGTGTGTTTGTGCACATGTATGTCCATGTGCATATGAAATTCAGAAGATAACTTGCAGGAGTTCTCTCCTTCCACTACTCACAAGACAAGAATTAATTCTGAGAGTGATGGAAGCTTAAAGTCCTCCCATTTAACTACAGCATGGTAGTCTCTGAGGTGAAGCATGGTATGGCAGATAGGTGATTGATATATGGCAGATAGATGAAATATACATGGGTGACAGAAAGAAGGATAGATAATAGATAGAAATAGGGGTAAATGGTAGGTACATGATGGATAGATGGATAGATAGATATATGATAGATAGATGATAGATAGATGAAAGATAAATGATGCACTATCCACCATCTATACACACATGAATAACATATTTGTGTATCTATTATTGACCTTTAAACACTGATCTGCTCATGCCTTTCTGTTTACTTCTTGTAAACTGGCCCACAGTCCAGAACAAAGGCCTATCAACAACATTTGCCTGCATCTGTCTGCCTCTTCCCTGCCCAAAATCCTTTGCTGTCTCATAGCTCTGTGGCTCTTTCTCTCAGCCATGCTGTATGTTTATAGCTTCTTCTTCTAGAGTCCTAGAAGCAAGCATTAGAGTCCTAGGTCTTAATTTGAAATTTCATATGGAAAATATAAGGCAGTATCACTCAGAAGCAGTCAAAAAGAGGAAAGCCAATGTCTCTTGACTAAAGAACGGACACACATAATGCAGTGTACACACACAGGGAAATACTATTTAGACACAGAAGGAGTACTGATAAATGCTACAGGAGGAATCAACCCTGAAAAGAAACCAAGAGAAAAAGCCAGACACAAGGGACACATGCTCAGATCCCATTGGTACAAGCTGTTCAGAATAGACCAATCCATCCATCCAAAACTAGATGAATGCTAGATTAGGACAGTGGGGTAACAAGGAAAATACTCACACAACAAAAAGCTCTTGTAGGAACATGAGAATATTTAATCTTAGATTGTGGAGATGATGGTGAAATTCTCTCTATCCACTAACAGTCACAGAACTGTGAGTGTCAGTGAATTGTAGGGAGTGTTACCTATGTGTCTCTCTAAAGCCATGAAAACACAGTCACATGAACTTTCTGTACTATTGTCCAGCACATCTTGGCCTTATAATATATATATATATTTTCTAGAAATAAAACTCAGGGCTTGTGTCTGATAAACTGTCTGATAAACAGCTGGTTTCAGAACATGGAGTCTCCCCTACCCTTCTCTTATTTTCTAAGTGTCTTGTTGTATAGTTCAGGCCTCAGCCTTGCCCCAGTATGAGGATTAGAGGCATTCCAGCATGCCTGGTTAAAAGTGGCTTTTATACCACTATTTTTTTCTTTCTAGTATCATTGTTGCACCAGGGTAATGCACATCTTTCAAGATACCACACACAGTTACCTGGCTTCACAATTTGGGACACTTCCCTTTAGGTTTGGGTGAATTTACATTCCAATTTGCTCAGAACACTCCTGATTCATGACCACATTCTCTAGATTAGTATAGTAAGTTGTATAGTTCCTTGATGTGGTCACTTGACCCTTCAATCCTGGCACACTTACTCCAGACTGGAAAGAATAGCTTTATATAACCAAAGTACACTGTCTTTAAAGTAGAATTAAACTTTAAAGTGCTAAACCAGAATTTATTTTCTAAGTGATTAATTTTAAAACACTGAAATATTTCTTAATGATGAATATATTGTACGTGTTTACCTTCTAATTTCCTTCTAATTCTTAGAAATGTGTCATTAAGTGCTTTGATCTCCCCAGTTCCAGGGCTTAAACCCAGGGTCTCATGTATGCTGGGCTCTACACAGAGCAGTATCTCCACCCAACAGAAATGCTATTACTAACCACACAGAAGTAGTGCATGTAGGATACCTTGCAGCTAGAAAACTGGTTATTCAGAGTGTGTTCTTCAAGATCAGAGAACATATTGCAGAGAGAAGAGAATAGGTACAAAATAATGACATCAAAACGGTAACTAGCAGTCACATATGAAGGAGTGCTTCTACTACAGGCAAACAAATATATAATAGTGATTTTGTTACTATAAATTAACATAAGATATAAAGCCTGCATATTTCTCATGTAACGCTACAATCATCTTATGCTGTAATTATGAGTACATGCAAATAAAGTATAATATTTAGCACAGGATTACAGTTTTAGTGACTTCTCACTTTTGTAAATTTTAAAAATACCAATGTTATATCAGAACAAATTCTGAGAAGGCTCTTACTTCAGACACTCTCAATGAATTTTGTGCTGGGTTACATGACTATAAGTTCTTTTCTTTTCTTCTTAGATGTAGTCCCTGTTAAAAAGTTTTTTAATCCATTGGGGCTTCAAAAACACTTATTAAAACTGTATCTTTTTCCTATATGTTACATTTTAACTTTTCAAACATAAGCAATAACTGAACTAATAGTTAAGCAGAAACAGCATACCAGGATTTCATTTTTAAACAAATTTAATGAGAAGATTTTGCAATATTAATGTAGCATTTAAATCACTTTTCTCTTTGCTCCCTAGAATATCATATACAAATAGCAGAGCTTTTCCCAATGGATGTAGAGAGAGTTTTCAAAAATAAGTGTTCTTTATTGATCAACATAATTAAAAAGATTAAAGGAATTAAATAGGGACTTTGGGGAGAAGATCTGATTCTTGAACTTTCAGCTATTTTAGAAGTTTCTCTACAAGTCCCCGAAGATAATAATGAAAAAAAAAAATTCACTAAAGTTGCACTTCGTTCCTTGGCTGGCGATTTAACTTAAGAACTCACCACATGGGTTGATGAACCTGGATCTTACCTAACAAAGTCAAGGGTTCTCATAGAATGTTTATTATTATTTAAAAATAAAAGTAGCCAGACAGTGGATATGAGGGCACAGTGAAACCACTGAACTAGCCTCCTCAAAGGTCAAACTACCAAGGCTATCTCTTGGTGTGTGGTGTGTGTGTGGGGGGGGGGCGTGGGGTGCAGAGACAAGAGCAAAGAGCAAAAGCAGAGAAAGGAGCAGACTGGGGATTGTCAGGGCCATCTCTTGGCAGCAGAGACAAGAACAAAAATGGTGTATTTAGGAGGCAGAGCACCTTGCCATTTTTAAGGGGTTTTGTTGCAGCAGAAGGTAGGTTGTTTAGCTAGAACAATCTGGGAACTAGCTTGGGACTTTGATCTGTTGGAGGCTTGTTTTAGTTCATAGAAATGTGCTCTCCAGATTTGAGGGCTGTAGGGTCCAGCAGGAAAACAATGGGTTTTCCTGGCAAGCAGAAACCCACTTTACAAGGTTTCTGAAGATGCTGAGTGTCAGAGTCCTGCCTGAGCTGAGCCCAGACTGCTACATTTTGGGGGTTGGGGCCTGACAGTGACTACACCTGTAAGTTCAGCATTCAGAAGAATGAAAGAGGAGGATAAGGAGATCTTGCATCAAAACACCAAACAATATTAATAACAATAGAAACACCGTAATAATAATAAAACATAAAAATAAAACAACATGCAATATCCAGACTACAGATAAATGCTTGACAACTAAAAATAAATTAAAAGGAAAAAAAAAGTCTTCAAGTAGTCTTTATACCTCATCTGACTTGGTCATCCATCTTTCATTTGTTCACAGATTCCTTCACAGCTAGTTTACCCAGAATCTCCCATGTTCCTCCTTGCCCACATAAAAATCTCACATGAAAACAACACAGGAGACATAGTCTTGTGGTATATTTCAACACATTTTTAGGGAGAAAAAGTATATGTGAAAGGGAAAGACAGAAAGGGTCTAATAACGTTAGGCTTGTCTCCCTCAAAACTCTCTGACCTCAGGAGCCATCCAAAATGGTGTTCCTACGGAGGTGTTCAGGCGGTGCCGGGTGCTGCTGAGCTGGGCAGACACACCTGGAGAGAAGAGACAAGATGGTTTCTTGCGTTAACTACTCATGTAAAGAAATTCTAACTGCTATATACTTTATTACACATTCACATCAGAAGTCTGTTCCCTTAGAGCTGCCAGTGGACTGAAACATCACCTTTAAGGAGTCCAAATCAGGATCTCCATGTAGCCAAAATGCAGATTGATCCTGTTTTTATTTACATATCCAAATTCTATGCAACTGTGAGCCCCACCTGAAGCCTTAACTTCCCTCACAGTGGCTTCTGTTGTGCCCAGTCACACTGGTCAATCTGTTTCTTCTGACAGTTTCCATAGTAAATTATTTGCATCTCATAGTTTGACATGTATTTACTATTTGAATGGCGTTTCCTGTCCTCTTTCTTCTCCTGAACAGAATCAGTGAATATTCTATATGGTGTTAAACACACAGCAGTTGAATTGAAAAATAAAATTATACTCATTAACCTTGTTCAAGGTACATGTTATCTCCAAGTTTAAAACTACCCACATCTACCTAAACCAATACCTACAACAGCATCTGTTCCTTTTCAAAACATTAAATTCGTTTTTAACTGATCAAACCCCCCCCACAAAATTATGCACATTTATGAAAACCTCATGATGTTTCAATATACATAGGTACTGAAATGCCTAACTCAACTTAAACGTGTCTATCTCCTATAATAGTTAATGTTTCTTTATGATTAAAGCATTCACAACCACTTCCTCAGCTTTCTGAAACACATTCATCATCTTACACTTCCAATGACCATCTATCTAGAATCAATTCTTTCTTTAGAGAGATTGAAGACTATAATGTACAGATATAACCAAACACTCTGATCATAATTCTACTACTTCCACCTGGTTAGAAATATTTTCTACTAAACTTCATGAAAATGTGAATTAAGGTCTCTTCCTTGATTTTCATGCACACTCTGGCTCCTCTTGTAGGAGACCCATTCTCCTCCAAAAGCGCAGTGCTCTTTGGCCTCTGGACTTGATGGCCTCCCCCCAAAGCCACAAGCCCTCACTCTTTGATAGTCCTGCTGAAACAAGTCCCCTCCCCAGTGAGTCCCATTAAGGCTGCTCATTTGCTGCTTATCTGATGAGCCCAGTAGAAGAAAGCATTTATTGAGACTTCAGTCCCTCAAGATAACAACTACTATGAAGTTAAATCTCCTATGAAATTAAAAGGCCAGATTTGGCCAAATTAATACTTCCATGGTGAAATTATTGACCAGTTCAGTGGAAACTAGGCTTGGGTTCTGTCTTATTTCTTTCCCTTAATAAACTTTTTTTAGCTGGGCATAAATATGGTTTTAATTTATTCTCTTTAAAATTTGCATGCAAATATTACTTATTTTAAAGAAAAGAATCCTTACTATATATATATATATTTTCAAATTCCAGGGCAATTATCTAATAAATTCTTAAAAGTTCACCCTCTGTTCTGGATCTAAGAAGATATTTTTAAAATTATGAGGCAAGTTAGTATGAAAGCTGAGTTAGATATAGAACTTTAAACTCATGGAGATGGTTAGATAGTAGAATGTTAAAGTCAGGTGCCAAATACATATGGACTGGACATTGGGAATGTATGCTAAGTCATATAACTCTTATAATTGTGGCCTATTTATTTCTGTTGTTTTGCATTGTATTTATAGTTATAAGAAAAAGAACCATTTTTTGAACTGAAAGAGAGAGCTGTTGGGGGGAAAAAGAAATACCTTAAACTAAAAAAAAAAAAAAAAAGGAAGGGAAGAGGATGGGGAGGTTGAGGGGGAGGAGGGTGGAAAGGTGGGACTGGAGGGGGGAGTAGGGAGGGGATTGTGATTGAGATGTAACTTGAAGAAATAAAAAATAAATTATTAAAAAAAGTTCACCCTCAATATTTTCCAACAGAATATCTGAAAAAGGGCATTAACCCATGATATATCTTTTTCCAAAATATATCCTCTACCTCTGTTCCTACATTTTATAATTGAGAAAACTTAAACATAATTCTTAGCATTCTATTCTGTTTTATATCTTCTATGAACTAAAGGCAATGTAATTACGATTGGACTGTATAATAGTATAGTAATTTATATAAATGGAATTTTAAAAGAAATTTTAATTTAAAATTATAATAAGTTTTCTAAAATGTATTCTAAGGGTATTCAATTACTCATGTAAAGCTAAATTATATTTGACCTTTGGTAATTACTTTTGTCTAAGTTTGGTAAAGATAGCTTAAGAGTTCAAATGTCATTTAATGAGATTGTAAGAGGAAGAGGAACACACAACCAAGTAAAAATCAAGGTTTGTTAGTGATATTTTAAGCTAATCAACACATTTTTGTAGGTATAAAGATTATGCCACCAGAATTGGCATTTTTTGGTAAGTGGTCATATCTGTCATATGCTGGGACTTACAGACAAAGACGGCTTGCAAAGAGTGTACTACATGACACAGGAAATGTGAATGGGAAGGACATTGAGGACAGAATCTAGAGGCATGACATGTGACCCTGTCATGTCATTATTTTTGTTTAAAAAATGTGAATCATAAATAGAGACACTTAAGGGGGCAAAGTCTCAGAGTTCAGCCAAGCAGCAAAAAGGCCTTGTGACTTCATCTAGAAGGTTCCCTCTTGAGGTCCAGGGTGGCTACAGCTCTCCTCTGTAGACCACGCCCACCCTCAGCTTCTCCCTCAGTTCTGTGAGCAGCCAGTGCTGTTTGCAGCATCCTGATTTAACATTGGTCAGAGTTGTTTTCTATTGCTTAGAACAAAGGGACCCAAAATGCAAAGTCCCAGTGAGTTTAGACTTTAAATTCCTGAATGCCAACAATAGTTTACACACACACACACACACACACACACACACACACACACACACACACA
>CAJQZJ010034255.1:2590420-2628402 GCA_907164525.1 Lophiomys imhausi
CAATAAAACATTTGATGGACAACTGGCCCTATTTTCTAATGATTGATGAAAGCCTATGAACAAAATGATCTAAGAACAAAACTGTAATTTTGTGTTTTTATTCATGTATAGCAACTTATAAAGATGTCATATACAAGGTTACCTAGGGTTGGGAGCAAAGTCTAATACAGTGCTTTCCTGGGATAGTCAAGGTTTAACTATAATACAAAACAAAACAGAAACAGCAAACAAGAACAAAGCAACCATCTTACTTATAATGTAGATATATGTTTTTAATTGACTTTGGAAAATATCTCCATTTGTCAAGGCTACTGGCTTATCAGACTTTTCTTTAATATTTGGAAATGTTTTCTTATAGTTGCTTTTAGACATCTTTCAATATAGATTATGCATTTGAGAGCATGGGGAATATGAACTATTAAGTTCAATATCAAGTTCTCCACTGGGTGTTTCTTAGAATGGAGAAAGCATTATCTTCTAGGTAGAATAATAGTCCTGAATGTGGAGCAGTAGAGCAAAGTGTTTCATTGTTCTTTCTATTTTGAATTTCAAATGAAAGTCCTTATTACACCTCAATCTGCCTGATCATTCAATCACAATGCTCTGAACGCAGTCAGCAACAACAGCTGGCTGCACTCAGTTTATGAATCAGGTATTCACTGTCAATCTTACAGTTGCTCAACTACTTGCAAAATTTCAGGTGAGATAAACAATGTCATCCAATGAGTATTGGGTGGGCGTGCAATTCATCTAGACCTTTCTGCGTGCTGTGAAAATCAAGTCTAGGTTAACTCAAAACACATGGGCATTATTAAAGACTTGGATTTTACAGTCATTTCTAAAATTAATCAGTTAATTTTGTTGCGCTTCAATCCCTAGAATGCAAAATGAAACAAAGTTTGTTGATTCAATCTATAGTCAGTGAAATCTATGGCCAAAGCAAAGTAGAATGAGGCACAGTCTTGATTCTGAAAGACTGCCTATGTATTTATATTTCTAAGTGTCTTAACTTACCTATAGAGATGACATAATTCTGTGTGATAAAATAAAAGACAAAGAAATTCACAGGATCTTGAAGCACAAGGTGGGAGACATTGCCCAGCTGGAATGTCCAAAGAGGAAAGAAGAGAATGCCCAAGAACAACACTGAGATGTCCTGGAATACTGTTTCCCCTGTCACAGGCTTAGAAGTTCAAACGTGGCAATGTACAGCATCACTTTCAAAGTGAAAAACATCTGTATAGATGAAGCACATATTCTGCATCTCCTTCTTAGGAAGCAGGGGATATTTCCCAGTGATGTTGGAAGAGCTCCTCTTGTCTCAAAATCCTGGACGTGGACACGTGTCCCTTCATAAAGTAATCACTAACACAGGTCAGGGAATTCTCAGAATAGGCTTAGAATAATCATCTGGGATGCTGCCTGCCCTGGTGGATAAACCACATAGCAGCATGTACACACGTTATGAGGTGCTAAGCTGGGTGGCTCAGAAGTCAGGGGGGCTCATTTGGCAAATTATCTGAATGAGATTCTGATTAGTTTTTCTACTTGCAACTCAGAAAAGGTGAGCCTGTTGGAAAGCGATAAAAAATCATGCTTGTCCTTATGCACTTGCAAGAAAACTTACCAAAATCCACTAGTTTTACCCCACCTTCTGTAGTCAATAGAATGTTATTTCCTTTGACATCACGGTGGATAGTTTTGTTGCTATGCAGGTGCTGAAGTCCCTGAAAGGTGGAAAACGTATAATGAGTCTTAAACATATGAAACAGGGAACATTTTTTAGTGGTACATTTGTGCTGAATCAATGCCAGACACATGTGAAAATCAGCATTCAAAAACCAAGGGTTTGCATGGACTTAGTCAAATCCAAACATATCATTTCTAACTTGGACTATATAGAAAGTCACAAAACAAGAGCACACTTCTCAGCTTTCCCCAAAAGCCTATAAATTATTTTATTACATTTATTTATTTACATTTACTACATTTATTTTTTTTTATTTGTGTATGCATGTGTGTATATGTTTGTGCATGTGTGTGTGTTTATGTGTATGTGTGTGTTCAAGCATGCACATGCAGAAGTCAGAGGATGATTTGTTGGGCTCAGTTCTCTTCCACTGTGTAGGTCCCAGGATTCAACTCAGGTCATCATGTCTGGTGGTAAGAACCATTACCTGCTGAGCCATCTTACTGGGCCTTCAAGTCTTAAAAATGTGTTGATTCCAACAAAGGAAATTATTCTAGATACACTTATATAAGATAGTGGCAAATACAAAGGATAACTATTATAAAAATTATTTTCTACCTTTGTCTATAAAAATATTTAAAAAATGCTTAAGAGCAGAATCAGGATCCTATCAACACAGACAAAGTTGACTTCTAATAAAGAGCCCAAATTGTCTACACTAAATATTCAGATTCCACATGACTCTGTACTAGTCAATACTAATGTAGTTATATTTTTCCAAAAATAGGATCCACACTTTTATTTAGTTAGAACTACATCCTAATTATTGCACAAAGAATTCAAATGGCCTTACCATTAGTGCTTCATGTAAAATATATGCAATTATAGGCTCGCTCATTCTTTCTCCTCTCTTCAGAAGTCCTTTCACGAGATCAGTCACTGATCCTCCATTGCACAGCTGGAAATGAGCGCATCGAACGGACATCAAAATGAACACAATGTTTTAAAGCTCTTACTGTGAAAGTTTTTTTTTTTTTTCAGTTCCAGTATCCTGTTGTAAGCCATCTCCTAAAGGATTGTCATTGTCTTCATGATCTTACAAATAAAATGAACACAGAGGCTTGGACTTTCATAAGACTGATAACTAGAACACAGTTTTCACATAAATTAATTTATAGAAGGAACCTTCTACTTAAATTTAAGGATAAGAATTGTGATTCTACAAATTATTCCCCAATTTAGCTATATTGATTACTAATATTTAAACTGATATAATGTCAGTGGATATACACTACTTTAAATGTGCACTAATTTGAAAAGAAACAAACCCCCCTCTAGGCAAAATTGATAAGTACGCTGAAGTAAAAATGACAAAACTCTAATAAACAATTTGGAAAATTGTGTTGCCTCTCCTCTTCAGCACCCTCCTTCCCAATGTACAATAGCAGAGAGAATCTGAATAGACAAGAAGAAAGAATATGTGGAGAAACTTTTCATATCTAGGCTCATCAAAATTAGGTGAAATTAAGTTCCACTGAAAACTTTCAAAGAAGGCACCTCATTTCAGTAGAGACCAACAATGATATAGCAGTGGATATGAGAAGAGAGGTCACTGGGTGAATGGTACTGGACCAAGATAACATTGCAAGGAAGCTTGGATTCTACAAGTCCTTCACCCCCTATCCCACATCATCTGCCTCTGTATCAAAGCATCACTGCCTAGAACCCCACACAGCCACCATTTTGACCCTCTAACTCATGTACAGGTAGGGAAGAGGAGTGAAAGCAATTGTATCTTTACCATTATAATTTGAAATACTGAATAAGTTTTGTCCAACATATTTTCTAATACAGTTGAATTTTACTAGGATGGTGAACACTTCTTGATTAGATAGTAATAGACAAGATGAATTCAGCACTTTCTGGGTACTGGGCACATTTCTAACACATGGGCACAAATTACTCATAAACCTCATCACTTTTGGAAGTAGGCATCATCATCTCCATATGAAAGGTGAAGAAATGGAAGCACATTCATAATTCGTTTTTTTCTTTACTCAAACTTCTAGCTAATATGGAGTTATGTACAGTCTAACATTCAAGGACTGTGTTTTCTTTTGTATCAGGAAGATGAACACAATGAAAGTGTGGCCTTCCTGTATGCACCATGCAGGGTCAGGCTGCCTCCACTGTAGGCTGCCAGACTCTCTTACAAAAGCATTCTGCAGCAGCATCTGAAAAGAAATTGAGTCCTTTAAAATGCAGGCCATGTTTTTTTTTTTTTTTTTTTTTTTTTAAACAAGGACCCAGGCATTAGAATTAGTTAGCAGTTGGCAACTTCCTGAAAAGCAATGCTAGAGACTCCATTTCTCACTCCCCCCCGAGTCTCTTTCCTCTCTCTCCCTCCCTCCCTTCCTTTCCTTTTCCTCCTCATCCTGTTATTCTTTTGCATTGTGTAGTTCTCTGTGGCTGCACATTCTGTGGGTGGCTGACACTTGTGAAGAAAATGGGAACGTTGTCCAAGTAAAGTGGAGTTGCTTACACCAGCCCTACCAAAAATAAAGAAGAAAGGCCCTTATGCAGTACTGTTGGAGTGTACCTAGGACAAAAAGCTGGCAAGTCCACAAACTTGCATGGAGGCCACCATTGTGCAAAAGTAGCTTCTCAGGTACATCTGCCAGAGCTGCGTGCTCAGCCTCAGATTGATGCCACCTAGCTCATACAAACCTGTCCTCTCTATCTTTAAAGGTTCCTCCTTGTCTTGATTTCTTTGATTAGTCATGAATTTACTCTGGTCATTGCATTTCCACTGTGGCTCTATTTTTTCTGAAACAAATATTAGCATTTGGAGAAAATCTCTGGTTCATTGTTGACACCACTGTGTTGGTGAAGATGTCTGAATTCTGGCTCATTTAATTGAAAATAGTGAATTTCAGGTCCACCCATTGCTTCTTTAAATATTATTTGAGTGCTAATTATTCTCCTTCTCCTCTTCCTCCTCCTCCTCCTTCTGTGCTGCTGTATACCATTGTATGGAGAGCTACTATTTACCTACATATTAAATGAAGGATATCTCAGTTGTTACCAGTGTGGGGGATTTAGTAATGTATGGCAACAAATGCGCCCTTCCAACGTAAAATGTCAGGTCAAAGAAAATCTGAGTAAAGGGGTTTATCACCTTGTTCTATGTTTTCAGCCTAATCTTTCTGTAAATCCCAAACTACTCAAAACCTCATGTCTGTTCATTAAACAAGCAAGTAAACAAAAGCCTGGTTGCTAACACTAACACAATGAAGGGTCATATAAAACAAACCCAAGTTCAGTAAAAATTAAACCCCTTTTCAGTGTGTTCTCAGAAATGATTTACTCTTGGATGAATTTTGTTCTCAAGTGGCTCATTTGTATTCTTTCACAGTTTTGTGTGTGGATATAATGAATTTTAGTCATTTTCTCTCCCATTGTCTTCCTCATCCTCCATCCCTCTCTTGTTGAAACCGTTCTTTCCTTCTACTTTCATGTCCTCTTTTTGAGCATGTCCTACCATGTTTAGTTAGAGCTGTTTGCATGAGGTTATTTACTGAAGCACGAAAAATGGAAGAAAATGACTCTTCCTCAGCATCCATGAACTACCAACAGACCTTCAGAGTGGAAGTTTATATCCAATATGTTTTTTACAGAAGTGAGGGGCTAACCCAGATAAAATTCTTGACATGACACATACAGATATGAAGTCACCATAATAGCAAATACAGTTAAAATGTGTTTTAGAAGAATCACAATTCATTTCTTCACAGTCCACAAATATTTATTGAGTTATTAGCATATACAAAGAACTGAGTCAGCTCTTCAAGTTGACCAAAGACAACAAGGACACCTGTGGTTCCCAAGTCTACTCTCAGGGATACCTCATCATACTTTCAGACACTTCTTATGGGGCTAGGAAACAGCCACTGGTGTCTCGATGTTAGTGAGGATGCCAACCATCCAAAAGCTCAGAGAACAGCCCTCTACAATGCAGAATGATCCAGGCCAAAATGTTGACAGTGCCAGGATTAAAATAAATGACAACACACTAACTAGAGGACTAAAAACCAATCTCATGGGTTGTTTGTGGATAGGAGATGCATATAAGAAATACCTGCAGTATCCTAGAGAGGCTGGCAAGACAGGCAGAGCCCCCCCATCACAGGCATACTGTAGTTCCCTCCAGTTATTTTTAGCATATTTACTGTGGCTGTAGTGTCTTGTGAAAGTCAGAACTGTACTTCTGGAAGGTACAGTTTAGTTTTACCAAATTTTTCATTATGCAGAGGTCAGTCTGGTGATATCTTAGACAACTTGGGATATCTCTGCCTAGGGACCCAGCCATACCACTTCTGGGTATACATCCAAATGACTCCTCACCGAATCACAAGGAAGTTTCCTCATCTATGTTCATAGCAGCCTTATTTGTAATAGCTAGAAACTGGAAACAACCCAGATGTCCCTCAACTGAAGAATGGATTTAAAAACTGTGGTATATATACACAATGGAATACTACTCAGCTATCAGAAACAACGAAATCCTGCAATTTGCTGCCAAATGGATGGAACTAGAGAAGCTCATCCTGAGTGAGCTAACCCAGACTCAGAAGGATGCACATGGCATCTATTCACTTATAATCAGATTTTAGCCAGATAGTACAGGATATCTATACTACAACCAATGCACCAAAGGAAACATGAACATAGACTTTGTTACCCATCAATGAGACACTTTGCCCTAGTGGTGCTGCCTTGTAGGCCCCCAGTGTATGAGGAGGCTCTTGGCCCTCATATGACTGCTGAACTGGAGCAGTGGACTGTTATGTAGGGACACTCCACTCCAGAGGAGATGGAAGGGATGGGGGTAGAGGGTGGAGGGTGGGACTGGGAGGGGTGGAAAGAGGTCACTGTGATGGAGATGTAACCTGAAGTCTTTACATATCAAAATTATTAACCAGAACTACCCATGGCCTAAACTTCATTACCAACTTGAATAATGTAAAACCACATAGAAAACAAACATGTAGAGGTGTCTATCTATGAGGGTATTTCCAGGAAGGTTTACCTACAGAGGGAGTTTATTGAGCTAAATTGAGGAGGTAGTGCGGCTGGTACTGTCCCTTGTATAGATTATGGTCCTAGAGGGGACAAGGAAGCCTGTGACATCAGTTGCCATCTCTCTGCTTCCTAAATGTGCGCACAATGAGACAGCTGCCTCACTCTCCTGCAGCCATGCTTTTCCCACGATGATGAACTGTCCCCTCAAACTGTGATCCCAAATAAACCTCCTTAAGGTACTTTAGTATTATATTTTGTTAGGATAAGAATATATTCCATTGATCCACTGGAATCGAATTGAAGACCCTGAAATGAACCCACATACCTATGGTCACTTAATTTTTGACAAAGAAGCCAAAACCATACAATGGAAAAAGGACAGCATCTTCCACAAATGGTGCTGGTCCAACTGGATGTCCACATGTAAAAGAATGAAATTAGACCCATACTTATCACCTTGTACAAAACTTATCATCTATTTTCTAGTAGTTAGTATTTCTTACAAACAGTAAAATACAGTTTGAGGAGTCATAATAGTTAAAACTATCTTCAAAAGCACAGTCACTTGCTTTTCCTAGATAAAGGTTTAAAAAAAAAACCTCAGAATCATTATCTGATAAGAAAGGAATAGAGTTATGAAAGTCAGAGTGTCAAATTTTATTTAGAAATAATACAGTATGTTTGAAAACATCAGGAACTTTATTTCCTTTATTTTTAAATTTCATTAATATTTTATATTATACTATAACATGTTATGAAAATATTTCATGTTTAGAAACCAGAGGTTTAGGTATAAAAATCAACCAACCAGCCTATCATAATGAAAACTAGGAGAGGGTAACTGACATCAGGCAGAATCTCTCTACTTGGACCCAGATATAGAGAGCTCCCGGTATCCTCGCAGTAGGAGTCTTTCTTAATCTGGACAAAGTAGTGAAATGCTGAAGAGGAGAAAAAATGCCTGCCCTTTGATTTAGGGCCCACTCTGCAAGATGGAGCCCATGTCTGATGCTGTAATCAGGGTCCAGAGTGTGTGGCTAGACAGGTCCTATGCCCTAGGGAAGAACCGATAACTATTATTCTGCTGAACAGACAAAATAAGCTGACAACTAATGACTTAATACTACCCATACATTAGTTTATCTTGGCCCTCATCAAAGCGTTCTTCTGAAGTACAGGTTAATTAATAGAGGCACAAACTGGTCAGTGTGCAAAGAGATGGCAGACTCTCAGACCTAAACAGGACATTTCCACATCCCTCTCATCAGTGTGCTCCATCTCTGTGGTCATGCTCACCATTAAGAAATCACAGGGATCTTTATCAAGACCTTGATTAGAAGGATTATCAGTCCTCCATACTTCCTTCCATCCAGATGTGTCTAACCTTAATGGTATATTTTCCATCCATTTCTTAAGCAGCTTTAGGCAATGGTGGCTTAATGTAAGGAAGGTAAAACTTTATTTCTGAATGAACTGTAAGGAGTTAGGTTAAAATGGAAAACAAGTGGAAAGATATATAAAAGTATAGAAATTACTGTGGGAATAAAAATAAATGTCATACTGATAACTTTGTGGCCCATTCTCTTAAAGAGCCACCAAACAGAATGATCATGGCACAAACTCTGATTCTCACTGACAGTTTGTGAAGATTAAATACTGTCCTGATGAAATGAACTATCCCCACTAGTCTAAATGCCATCCCTGTAAAGGATTTAGGTTAAGCTTAAAAGTGAAACATGACAGTTCTTAATGAACAAAAGGAAGGAACTATATAAAATGAATTGCACATATTCTTTAGTTAGATGATATAGATCACCAAAATAAAATGGCCAACAGCACCGGGGAGAATGGATGGTATTATATTCAATCTAAGTAATTTTATATCAATAAGAGAGACTGAAAGAGAATAGGAGACCAACCTCACCCCCAAACTATATAGCTTTGTAACATAAATGTGAAAACAGAGCTTGGATGCTCTTTAATCAAACAAATTGAAGCATAATTTTCCTAAATCAGAACCACACTAACTGTGACCATTCTCAACCCTCTAACGCACAGATATGAGCCAAAACAAGCAGGACAAAAGGTAAGTCATTCCATAACTAACATTGCAGCACTTCCAAAAGATAACTTTTACAGCCCTCTGAATGAATTCTGTCCCTATTAGGACAGAAAAGATTTTTATAAACTGAAATTTATGAAAAAGGAGTGTTAATATTGCTGCCTTTCATTTGTTTTGTTTCCTTCTCAGTGGGGTCTGAGGTTACCCGCTGAGACAGGCACTGAGCCACAGAAGCACATCTAGGTTTTCCCGCGCTTACTCCAGCTCTGTTGTGTTCATTTTACAAAGGCACTGTCGACACACAAGCTTGAGTCTTTCTGTAGATGTGTGTCTATGTCATGTCGGGGCACGCAGGGAATGAAGTCAGAGCAGGCTGTGCATGTTCACACTGATGGCATCATTTCACACAACCACAAGCAAAGGGCAAGAGTTCAGTTTGCTCCCCAGCATCATCATAAGCTCAGCCATTTTAGTAGATATCAAACAGTATTTCTTTATGTTTTTAGCTTAACTTTCCCGAAAGCCTGTAAGTGTTAAACAGATTTCTTATAAATGCTTCTGTAAAGTGTTCTCTTACATTTAAGTTTGCTGGGTGCATTTTATCAGGTGAGAGTCCTATCACTCCTACTACCTGAGTGTGTGTAAAACATGGCACTGAATTTCAGCACACATTTTCATGTCCCACCTATATACATTTTTTTTTATTAAATGCAATCATGGTCTGAGATTTTTTTGTTGTTGTTGTTTCAGCAAACTTCTTTTAACATTTCAACAAAGCAGCATTTTGGGCCAAATCCCCATCAGTTAAATGCATATTCACGCAGAATGCCAGACTCTTTCCTTGTAATCTCTTTTTCCTCTTTTGTCAGTGTTAGGCTGGCCTCCAAAAAGAAGTCAATAAAAACCAATTCTCTTTCCAATATTTCACAGGATTCTTGTTTCAAAAACAAATAAATAAACAAACAAACAAACAAACAAATAAATAAAAATGCTAGTATAAAGAATTCCTAGATGCAGTAGTATCTAGTAAGGTAAACATCAGCAGAAAACAGGGAAGCAGGGAATTACTTAAAGTAACAGAGGGCACAGAGCTGCATGCAGACCACCTGCATCTCTCACCTCCTTGCAAGTGCAAGCCTGTGCTCTAAAAGCTACCTCCCAGGGTGGGGGGGTGTCCCCTCCTCTGCTGTGGCCCCATTCACAGCATGGAGGCCCTAATTCTGGTGAGCAGCCTGGTAACGCTCCCTCTCACCCAGGCCTGCTCACTAGGTATAGGGTACAAGGCCAGAAGAGACAAGTTGAAAATGGAAGTTACTTCCTTGGTCTGGAGCTCTGCTGGAGAAATAGGTGTCTCTACAGAAGATGTGCTTCCCTGCCCCCACTGGCAGCTCTAAAACAGTAGGCCAGAGATCTTGCCCACAGGCAGACATAAGGACAGAGGGCTGCAAAGTCCTCCCCCAAGTGCCTGGTATTATTTGGGAGAGAGTGAGAGGTTCAAATCTAAGAAAACCTTTGAAAGTTGTGGAGATTCAGGTGCTGTGCAACTGACTCCATGAGAGCAATATGCTAACTATAGACCATGTAGTTTAGGAGATAAGATCAAAGAAACAGCTAAGAACTCTGCTGGGGTCCTCAAAGACTACTCACAAAAAATGTACCTGCATTAGCCTATCAAACTGTGAAGCAATTCTTTGCCCCAGGACACTGCTGAAATCTATAGAGGAATCAGCAGACAGTTAGTGGAGTTCAGTGGTTTGGTGTCATACAGAGGCAGAGTGGCTTAATAGAAAAATCAAAGAAAGACATAGGACTGGAGAGATAGCTCAGTTGGTAAAGCACATTGATTGCTTTACAAGTACAGGGATCTGAGTCTGGGTTCCCAGAACCAATCAATGCACAGGTAGCCAAGGTAGCATATGTGTGTAACCCCAGCGCTGGGGAGGTGTATTCAGCAAGATCCCCAGGGGCTTGCTGACCTTAGCCTAGATGGTGCATCCTAGACTGATGAGAGACCATAGCTCTACCAAAATGTTAGACAGAGCTTAAGGGATAATACCTGATGTGTCTGGCCTCCACAGATCCACACACTCAGATGCACAAACCCACACACATACATGCACACTCCCCAACCCTAGGACGTAGAAAGAAGTACCTGTTAAAAAGTCCTGCCATTTCTGGGTAACTGTGAATATGAAAAACCAATGCCCTCTAAGGGGAGGGGTTCATATTGTAGGGGAAGTCCATTTTGCAAAAACAGTTTAGCTCCATTTACTAAACAAACAAGTCCAAACAGTAAGTCCTCCAAGCGAATTAGCATTTAGAATTTCCACAACAGGATTACCTAAAACACCTAGTTTTCAATCAAAAATTATGTGACATCTGCAAGTTCAAGGCCAGCCTGGTCTACAAAGTGAGTCCAGGACAGCCACAGCTACACAGAGAAACCCTGTTTCAAAAAAAAAAACAAAAAACAAAAAACAAAAAACAAAAAACGAAAAACAAAACAAACAGAAAAAAAGAGTTCTGGGACAGCAAGGGCTACACTGAGAGACCCTGTCCCAAACAAACAAAAATTATGTGACAAAGGAAGAAATAAGAAAATGCTACTGTACAGCCATGGGAGGAAAAAAAAAAAAAACCACAGCAGTAACTGTATGTGAAAGGCCAGTGAAGATGGGCCTAGCAGACAGAGGCACGAAAGAAGGAATAAAATATGAGTCCAAATTCCAAGGGAAACCATCACTAAAGTAAAGAAGTTTGATGCTGATGCCAAATAGAGAATATTAAAACAGAGAGTTTTAAAAACTTGACTATAATTCCATCACTTTCTCCTTCCCTTTTCTTCCATGTATCCCTTGCCTGTTTGCTCTCTTTCAAACTCATGGTCTCTTTTAATTGGGACTGGCTTAGAGGTTTAGGCCATTTTCAGCAAGGTGGGAAGCATGGTGACATGCAGGCAGACACGGTGCTGGAGAGGGAGCTGAGAGTCGTACATCCATATTGGCAGGCAGTAGGAAGACAGAGAGAGACACTGGGCCTGGCTTGAGCATCTGAAACTTCAAAGCCCACCTCTAGTGACATACATCACCCAACAAGGCCACACCTACTCCAACAAAGCCATACCTCCGAATAGTGCCTGTGGGCCTATGGGGGTCATTTTTGTTAAAATCACCACAATGCCTGTCTATATCCTACCTTAAATTATGAACATCTCAGTTGAGTCCAGAATTCTAAGATGGCATCATTTCACTCTGGGTGCTTCACAGATGTCATTCCAGGGAATCTTAGAAAACGTCAGTGCTGCCTTGATCTGAGACTGCTGTGTGTAATGTATCCTTCACTGCTGTGATCAGGACTCGCTTCAGTATCAGTGTAATGGTTAGAATTATAAGGACGCTTCAAGATCAGCCTGGGCCTGGCAGCACATAGTTCTGGTCAACTACTGAGAGAGTTCTCTGAAGGCCCAGGAATCTGAAAAGAGCTCGTAAAACTTGGCACTGTTTGAACTCTGGAGAGATCTGAGCCCAGAGTGAACTGAGGCCTGTGGAAAGCACCCGGTGGAGGCATAGCGTTGACAAACTTGCAGAAGTTTCAGCAACTGCCAGTTCCCTAGAGAGAGCCCGTGAGCCCACAGGACACTGTCAAACACGGCGAGATGGTGCTCTCTATGAACTGGGGAGCTCCATGTGGATCTCTCTCTTGCGCCCACCCCCCCCATGGATAGAGGAGAGACAGAGGAAACAGGAGGGCATGCAGAAGATGCAGAAGACTATGAACTGTTAAGTGACACATGCCATCTGCACTGAGGCCACACTAATATAGTAAGAGCCCTGAGGCAAAAAGATAGAAACCAGAAATAACCCAGATGTCCTTCAACTGAAGAATGGATAAAAACAAACAAACAAACAAACAAACAAACAAACAAAACCTGTGATACATTTACACAATGGAATACAGTATACTCAGCTATCAGAAACAAGCAAATCATACAATTTGCAGACAAATGGATGGAACTAGAAGAGCTCATCCTGAGTGAGCAAACCCAGACCCAGAAAGATGCATATGGCATATGTTCACTTATAAGTGGATTTTAGCCATATAGTACAGGATAATCATCCTACAATCAACATACCCACAGGAATAGGAACATGAATTTTGTTACCTGTTAGTGGAACACTTCACCCTGGTGGAACAGCCATGTATGTCCCCAGTGTTAAGGGGAAGCTTGTAGCCCACATGTGACTGATGAGCTGAGGAGGACTGATATGTAGAGGCACCCCACACTGGAGGAGTAGGATAGGTGGGAGAGGGGGGAGGGGGGGGGGGGAGGGCGGGAGGGGAGGGAGGGGGGGGGCTGTGATTGAGACTTAACTTGAATTAATAAATAAATGTTAAAAAATAAAAATAAAAAATAACCTAGAAAAAAATTTAACTATCCACAGTTGCTTAGAGTTTAAAAAGGACATTCTGTGCAAAAGAAATATAAAAACACGAGCCACCATTTATCCTCCAGTTTGTAGCCTGTAAGTTGAAGAGCTGGCACAAAACCAAAATAAAACAAACAAAAAATCCTCTAAGCTGTAGAGACTGAAGCTGGCAGCAGAGGTAAAAATGGCCTAAGGCACGCTAATGAATGAGCGAAGCAAGCATGGGTTGACGAGACCATAGAAAGTTGGGACTGACTGATGACACAGCGGCAGTAGCAAAGCAACTGTGAGGAAACCTCAGTGATAGAGGCTACATCTCTGAGGCGTCTGTGTAGAGGTACATCCCTATTGAGGAAGGAAGGGATCTGCTATGGGCCTTAAAGCCTGGCCAGGTCTGGAAGCCAAAGACTAGGCCGTAAAGCACGCATGGGCTGATGAGACTGTTGAACTGACCGCATGAACCAATTGGCAACGCGAGGCCTGGAGGAAGCTGAGCTAAACTGAAGTTTGCCGTTATTGCCAGAGCCAGACTGCTGACCAAGATGTCCACATGGACCTGCACTAGAGAATTTTAATATCCTTTCAAGAAACTAAAATAGGATTGGTTAGGTGTTCTTAAGTGTTAATTGTTCATAGGCATTAGATTATAGGTACTAGGTATTGTAGGTTATAGGATATAGGATATAGGTGTTTTATAGGTGTTAGATAAGTATTAATAAATATGAGTGTTTTAAATAAAAATTTTCATTTACCTATCAGTTTTTAGCATTTAGTTATGCTAAATCTTAGTATAATCTTCTTAGTTTATTTGATTTCAATGCGGACAATTGTCATGTCCCTGTATTCAGGTCTACTCATCTTTTCTCCCACATATCTCATCTAAAGCTAGCCTTGATCACTGAGGTTTATTTATTTATTTTTCACAGTGATTGCTGTTTCAATTCTAGAAGTTCTACTTAGTTCTTTACCATTTCCATATATTTCAACATTGTTAATTTTCCTGTAAAGTTTTACATTTATAACATCATTAAAGTTCTAACTTGCTAATGCTAGTGCCTCTTTGTATTGATCACATTTTTTTTCTGACTGGTTCATATTTTTCATATATATATAAACTTAATACTGGAACTGGGCTTTGTTAATGTTGTGTTATTGAATTTCTGGGTTTTGCTGTCTACATGAATAAACACTGAAGTTTATTCTGGAAGGCAGCTAATTAACTTATAGATTAATTCAAACCTTCTGGGACGCTCTTCTTTTAAGGCTAGTTTAACCTTCCCTATAAAGTACAATCTTTCTGCGGCCCCTAGTAAAGGCTTCAGGTGTAGTCAGTGAGAGCTTCAGCACCTCACTAGGCAGCAAGCTCATCCTGTGCGGATTGAAGTCTGACAGCAATTCCTCCTCTGGTTTTTTCTCTGCCCAACACCTGCATGCTCTGCTCTGTTCTAGAAACTTTCTGGCATGTGCTGAATTATTTACACAATCTTTCATTTCAGGGGACAGTTTTCTGCAGGGCCACCTCTTCTCTTTGATTGCTAACCATGGGCTCCCTTCCAACATTTTTGGCTAGGCAGAATTTGTTAGATCTGTGCATTAGCTTCCTTCTCATCACTGTGATCAAATATGTGACAGAAGCAACTTCAGGGAGGAGGGATTCACTTCAGCTCACTCTGATAAGGAAGGCATGGTAGGTGGCTTGGATTCTCACATGGTACCTCAAGAAACTAATCATCTGGAGAAGAGGTGGTGATCAGACATAATCCAGAAGTACCCTGGTTTTCCTAACCACCACCTGACTTAGTGGCTTGTATTACAACAGTGGTTCTCAACCCGTGGGTCATGATCCCTTTAGGGGTGAGTCACATGTCAGATATCTTGTATATCATATATTTACATTACTATTCATAGCACTTGCAAAACTACAGTTATGAAGTAGCAACATAAACAATATTATAGTTGGAGGTCACCATAACATGAGGAACTGTATTAAAGAGTCACAGCATTAGAAAGATTGAAAACCATTGTTTAAAGGTTTTACCACTTCCCTAAGTAGTGTGACAGGTGGAGACTAGGTTCAAACAGGTGAGCTTATGGAAGGATTTAACATCCACATCTCAACCACCCCCTAGGTAATGCCTTTCTGGGGCCTATGGTATAGGGCTTACCTCTAAGAATAAAGGTGAGCTTATATTGTTCAGCACTTTCTCATTGTTTGAAAGATGCTTTATTTTTTGTCCAAGAATCCATCTGTGTATGTGAAGATTTCATGCTGACACGAACACTATCAGGGCCAGAAGCAGAAATCTCTGCTTATTTCTTTGCAGACTGGAGAACCTAGAAGAATGCTTTCAAGATGCTCCTTATGTAGCACCTGAGTATTTATTTAAAAATAGCTTCAAGCTATTCCAAGTTTTCTAAGATGTCTCCAGACTTATTTCCATAGTGGTTGTATAAGCTTGCACTCCCACCAGCAATGGAGGAGGGTTCCCCTTTCTCCACAACCTCGCCAACATGTGTTGTCATTTGAGTGTTTGATCTTAGCCATTCTGACAGGTGTGAGATGGAATCTCAGAGTTGTCTTGAGTTGAATTTCTCTGATGATTAAGGATGCTGAGCATTTCTTCAAGTGTCTGTCAGCCATTAGGGATTCCTCCTTTGTGAATTCTCAGTTTAGGTCTGTTCCCCATTTTTTTATTGGATTATTTGGTTTCTTGGCATTTAATATCATGAATTCTTTGTAAATTATGGATATTAGCCCTCTGTCAGATGTGGGGTTGGTAAAGTCAGCCATACCACTTCTGGGTATACATACAAATTATTCCTCACCAAACCACAAGGACGTTTCCTCATCTATGTTCATGTCAGCCTTATTTGTAATAGCTAGAAACTGGAAACAACCCAGATATCCCTCAACTGAAGAATGGATTAAAAAAAAAAACTGTGGTTCATCTACACAATGGAATACTACTCAGCCATTAGAAACAATGAAATCATGCAACTTGCAACCAAATGGATGGAACTAGAGAAGCTCATCCTGAGTGAGCTTACACAGACTCAGAAGGATGCACATGACATCTATTCACTTATAGTCAGATTTTAGCCATATACTACAGGATAACTACACTACAACAAATGCACCAAAGGGAACAGGAACATAGACTCTGTTTCCTGTCAGTGAGACACTTTGCTCTATTGGTGCTGCCTTGTAGGCTCCCAGTGTATGAGGAGGATCTTGGCCCTCATATGACTGCTGAACTGGGGCAGGGGACTGATAGGTAGGGACATTCTACTCTGGAGGAGTGGGATGGAAGGGAGAGGGGGTAGAGGGTGGGAGGGTGGGACTGGGAGAGGTGGAAAGAGGACACTGTGATTGAGATGTAACCTGAAGTAATAAATAAATATAAATAAACAATTTTAAGCTCCAAAACCAAAAACAAAACAAAAAAATAGCTTCAAGCTGGGCATGGTGGCACACACCTTTAATCCCAGCTTTTGGAAATCAGAGGTAGGAGAAGACTAGCCTGGTCTACATAGTGAGTTCCAGGACAGCCAGGGCTACATAAAAGAGAGACCACCCTGTCTCAAAATAAATAAACAAAGTAGCTTCCAAGTTTCATTCACAAATTTTCTGCTTCATCAGTAGAAGCAGACCACACTTACAATAAGGGAGTCTGGAGGATATTACAGAGAATAGAGCTCCTGCAGCCATTACTGCTTTCTGCCACCAAGTTAAGATGACAGGCCTCCTTTGTCTCTCCTTGTCAAAGGTCTTCTCTTTTATTCTCAATTAAAGTGTCAATTTATATTATTCTTATCATTAGCATCAATAATTAATTTTAGCATTAAATCATTTCCCCACCACTACACTAATGATCTTTAATGTAAGTTCTTCTTGGACCCTACTAAATACTGAGAGCCTACCATCATGGCCAGCCCTAACGTAAGAGGTTATAATTCTGAAAACAAACAAATGACTAGATGTAAATTGTGTATTCATGTGTATGGACAGTAACAGGTCAGCTCTTCCTATGGTATAGAAGAAGTCTCCTCCAAGTGTGACATGTTTCTAACAAATGTATTAATATATTAGAGTCTAGATGTCAAAAAATGATAAAACATTTATGAAAACAGACACTGCCTAAAAGGCATTTCCTCATGTGTACTCACGTACTGTGTGATTTCCTCATGTGTACTCACGTACTGTGTGATTTCCTCATGTGTACTCACGTACTGTGTGATTTCCTCATGTGTACTCATGTACTGTGTGATTTCATCATGTGGCATTTCTATATGAAACCCATGCTTTAAGGGTATTATTGACAACTGATTTATTTGGGATATATTTTGGAAACATCAACCACAAATCCAAATACAGCCTAGTTCTCGCACTCTAAGATGTTTTAAAATTCTTGGGGAAACATATCACTCTTTGTACGTAATAACCAAAAAACGTATAATGAAGGAAAATAATTTATCAGATGAAACACTTTAATGCACATAAAGAAATATATTAATCTATCATTTAGCAACACAGTCCCTGAAGCAACAGTCTAAACTGGCACTCCCATGCAAGCAACAATGCCCTTGGCAAGAGCAGATATATATGTATACACAATGAGAAGAAGGGCAGTGAGACTTACAGATGTTACCTATGCATTCCTAGGATAAACTGCAAATGAGGCCACTTTGGCTGTTCCCTATCTTGCTCTTTAAACAAAACCTTAAAGAAAATGACTCCAGGTAATTGCTGTCTATTCTGTTGCAGACACATGAAATAACAGCCTTTTAGAGGAGAGCTGGAATGGTTTTTCAGCCCTGAGAGCATGAAAGGAATCACAGTGTCAGTCTGCTGCTCCACTGCAATTGTGAACTGCCACGGGGAAGAAGGAACAATGACAGGCTGGAGAGGAAGGCTGGAGCCAGCTTCCACTCCTGCCCTGCTTCCTGACACGGAGGAAAGTCTGCCCTGGCTTCTCAATGCCTCCTAGCTAAATAATATTAATGTGTTAATAGTGAACAAATAGAAAATCCTCATTCACTGTGTTGTCTTCATCATTCTGTTTTTTCCCTCTCTTATGACAGATCTTACATTATTTTCTAGATGTAAGTATAATTAAAACCAGAAGAATCAATAATGCCTGACGCATGATCTGTGGAGACCACCTCAATGACATACGATGTGTATTTGAGAGGCTTTGTAACTATTTGCTGAATTGTTTGTGCTTTCAAACACCACCTGTGATTGCCAGTCTTTGATCGCCTGAAAGGGATATAATTTCAAAGAGACAAATTGCTATAATGAGAAAGCAGTGTCGCTACCACAAGTGAACAAACCGGGGCCTCATGAGATGAGGAGCAGACCATGCTCTGCAGCCCCACTGTGGAGGAGCAATTAGCACAGAGATGCCTTAGAAAAGAAAGGCTCTTCTGACAGAAGATGTCGCACTCTGAATTTTGACTCTATTGTGGCTGAAGTCACACTAAGCAAAGCGCTCTGGAGTCTGGGTTTCCTTCCGTAGTTAAAATGTGGCTGTTCATTCAGGCAGGGAAGGGGGGAATTACAGTAAAATCTCAGGTCTTCTTTTGTGCTCAGCAGCAGCAGTGGATTAATGGGAATGATTTAAGTCCATATGACTCTGTTGTTTTGCTCTCCTGGTTGGGATAGTGAGAATATTCAGGAACCTAACCTGACTTTCACCTGCTCAGTCCCATGTCACCTCTTTTCTTAGGAACTTCAACAGTAGACACTAGGTGGTTAAGGAAATTCAAAGTCAAAAGTGGTACCTACATCTTACTAAACAGGACAGAAAAAGTGAGATATTGCATAATGAGGCGTGGTGAAGACAAATAAAATCACCTGCCCTGTCTTTATATACACATCAGTATAAATAATAAAATATAATGTGACAATAAAAACTTCCACAGGTGTTTCATAGACAACGAACGGACAAAGCAGGAGCCAGAGCCTAAGCTGACTCTCCCATCCTCTCATGAGGTAGTTTCGTCTAGGTGAAATAGGACACGATGACAGCTTTCACTAACCTGAGGAACTTTAGGCCCAAGATGAACACACAGAACAGTCAAATGGAAGCAGTTCTTAAAGAGTTCTGTTCATTTTCCATGTCTATTTATGGGATTACAAAATGGATGAAAATAAAGGAAAGAGTGACAAAGTTGAAAAAGATAATTCAAAACAAACAGTAAAAAATAGACTTCCCTTGCAAGATATGGAGAATTTCTGATTTGAAACTTAAGTGAAAAAAGTTATCATGGTGAGAAGCCACTACAGGTATGGGTATAAACTAGCATGGCCTTCCCCACCTGGCAGGTTCCTGAATCCTGAGGGCTGTCATTCACAGCTCAGATTCAACCCCTCCAGTACACACCTTATTTATAGAGACTCACATTAAAAGCTGAGTGTTTTTAGCATGATTCTTTGGGTAACATCTCCCTCTTTGTCCAGTTTTTAGTTATATTCACGCAAAATAATTTATTTGGGCTTTATTATGATAAGAGGCATAATTAGCAATCATTTTGTAGCACAGAGTATTGATGCCACAGCCAATTTTATAAAATGTGCCTCTAAGTAGCACCTGCACCATTCACATTTATAAATCAGGCAATTGTACTTCTAGCCACTTCTTCATACACATAATTAGTGTAATTTACATATTCAAATTATAATAATTATATCCAGTTTACTAACTTCTTACTTTCTTTATGCTCACCCCAACTTTTTTAGTACAGCTAGATCAGAGTTTTGGAATTCATACTACTTAGTTTTCTCATTATTGTAATAAAATACTCAACAAATAGCAGCTTACAGGAGGGAATAGAGACTTCTTTCGACTCACAAGTTAAAGGTATATCGTGGGAGGGAAATCTGGGCAGCAGGAGCTGAGACAGGTGGTCACACGTCATTGGGAAGCTGAGAGTGATGGATACTGGTGATCTTCTGGCTTCCCTCTTAATTCACTCTGGGACCCCAGACCATACACATGTCAGCATGTTGAGAGCAGGATTGCCCGCAGTTACTCCTTTCTGGCAACACACTCACAGACACCTAACTAACTCAGTATTTTTCAGGGGATCCCAAATCCAGCCAAGCTAACAATAAAGCATAATCATCTTGCTATTTTATTAGGTGGCATAATTATCTTCTCTTGAGCCATTTGGGGGAAATGCTCAGTATCCCCATCTGAGAGTGGCTCATATGAACAAAGTTCAAAGAATCCCCTAAGTACCTACTGATTCATTATGTCAGAACGGCACCCAGTTGTCAGTTTAATCCATTAAAACCTTTGTAGTCATTTACCTTTTCTCAAAAGACAAAAACAAAACAAAAAAACCCCAACAACAGCAAACAACTAAAACCCAAAAAACCCACACCCTTAACTATCATCAGGAGTCTTCAGTTCCATTAAAATACACTGAGTTTCAAAGGTTTATATTGAGAAATACCAGTGTAATTAGGATAGAGTTTGACAGGCTAAATGGTAAGAACTGATCTTACTTAATATTTTTTTGAGCTCTAGGCAAAACAGTAGACTTGTTTCCTTGACCATACACATCCAGGTCTCTCTTTCACTGCTAATGTCTTCGAAAAGTGAAACACACATTATTTAAAGTATTTGATGTGCATGCAAAACTGCATTCAAGACTCACACAGCATAACAGCTCAGGGATATAAATGGAAAACTGAAGTAAAAACTCTAAAATTCTCTACTGGTGTAAGAAAAAAAGATTTAGGCTCACAATTTGCATTCTATTACTTGGATAATTAAATTTAGATGGATAAAAGTTTAGCTTTGTTTAGTATGTAATTTAAATTAAGATATAAAGTTATCTTATAGTAGAAAATATCAAGTAGCTTTGAAATAATAAATTTTCTATTTCTAAGGAGCAATGATTTACATTTTATAAATGTCATATAATATTTCTTAAAATATAATTTCATATTTGTGAAGGTTCTATAATATTAGAGGTTGCAGGTGAGAGACAGGTTAATTTCCTCTTATTCATGAATATCTATGTAAATGCTAATACAGGAATTAAAAATGTCTAAGAGACAAAGAAAACAGAAAGTGGGAGATCAATGGGCCAGAGAGTACAACTCTTACAATATGGAATCACATCTGTATGTTGAGACTGGTATAGAGAAGCAGAAACTACAAAATGAAGGGCTTGTTGAGGTTCCTTGGTGCTCACTAGAACAGATTAGCTCACACAGTACCGGGGAAGGAAGGCAGAGGTGCAGAGGGCAAGAATCAGAAAACAAAGGTTCATCTGGAAGCGTCCAGCCATAAGACTGGACACCCTCTCATCCAACACACAAAGTATCATCACCCAGGAGACTGCCTGGTGTGCCTCATACACACGGGTAGGAGATGGGGGCCTCCTGTTCCCTTAGAAACAACCATCAGGAATAAAAGGCATCAGTAGAGTGGTTAACAGGAGTGGTGTACATACTATTACATGATAGACAATGTTGAGAAGTAAACTTGGAAAGAGGAGATCAAGGATCCAGGATTATCCAGGAGATCTAGACAAGCAGCAGAGAATCATCAGTGATAAGATGCAGTCAGGAGCACACTAGGTTTCCGGGGTGAATAGACAATCTTGGCAATGTTAAAACAGTATCACTGAGACAAGAGAGGCTCAGCCACAGTTTTCTATGTACAGCATCACAAAACATCAAGAGCACAGGCCTGTATAGGACAAGGTGGTCCCAGTAAGGTTGGTCAACATTTTGACATTATATTACTAGCTCTTTGGACTGCCTGCTTTTGCTGTTGTTTGTTGTTGTTTATGTGCCTGGTTTTGTTTTAGTTTTTGATTTGAGGATAGAGTCTCACTATGCTGTACCGTTTTTCATCTGTGGTATTTGTTATTGCAGCAGCACAAAGATCAGTTACCCCAGAAAAACAAATAGATGTTCACAGGAAACAATCAAATACTGATACTATAATTAACACAGAAACCATCATGCTGTCACTTAGTCAAATAAAGGCCATGGTCAGAGGACAATCTTCAGGAGCTGGTTCTCTCCTTCTACCGTGTGGGTTTCAGGCATCAAATTCAGGCCATTAGGCTTGGTACAAGTGCCTTTACTTTTTGAGCCATTCTGCAGGACAGAATGCACTTTTAAAAATTCCTTACAGTTTTCATCTAAATTAATGATGACTTGACTAATGAACAATTGAATTCTAGTACTGGCAGTCAGTCACCTTAGGGAGGGGTGGGCTCTTGGCAGCCTGCCTTAGAGCACACTGGCCAGTATAAGAAAGCACACACTGGAGACTCTAAAGAGCAGATTTCATTGCTGCCCATAGCAGTTTAAACAGAAAACCGTTTGGGGCAAGTTTTCTTCTCCATAGAAGTAGATATTTAGTTCTATAGTTTAAGTCATTAGCTTTGGATAAAGCCCAAATAAGAACCCAACAATTTCTAAGGAGGCTCTACTTAGCATTAATGTCCTTTTATACCGTAGCCCCAGCACAGAACTTCAGTCATGCAGTATTATGTATATATATATATGTACATATACATATATATGATTTAGTTAATACCCATAACTATATAATATATAGTTTTTGCTTGTTTGTTTTTTGAGACAGAGTTTCTCCATATAGCCCTCGCTGTCCTGGAAATAGCTCTGCAGATCAGGCAGACCTTGAACTCATAGATATCCACGTACTTCTGCCTCTCAAGTGATGGGATTAAAGGTGTGTGCCACCACCACCCAGCCAAATGTTTTTAAAAGCCATATTATGATGATATTCCCTGTAACTTCTTTTTCTATATGACAAAATCATGTTAGTTTCTTCTGTGTTTTGTTGTGGATTCATCTTCTTTTACTCTTCAGTGGTCTTTGCACACTTTTAATTTCCTATGTGTCTAAGATGTCAATACCCAAACTGGTACAACATTATACTCAGACATCAGCAGTGAGGAACACACTAGACACAGGTTTGGCATGCTGCAGATGTGACGTAAACACAAAGTCATCCCAAGACCACAATACAAATCCCCATCACACAAGCAACACTGAGCACTCACCTCAAGAACCAGCCACAGTTTATCTCCATTGATTTTGTCCTTCTTGAAGTAAACCCCATAGAATCTGACCACATTCGGGTGGTCAGAAAGCATTCTTAAGATGTTATACTCTGCTTCAATCTCTTCATCGATATCCTGGTTTAAAATGGGTCATAAAATGACAACTGTGAGAAAACACAAATGATGCTAATTAAATAATATTAGGATACTAAATAGAGAATTCTAACTTCATTGAAGTAAGGTCATAGCCATTGGTAGCGTGTTCTGTAACAAAGTATTGAAATCTTTCATTACATTATTGAGTTTGTCATTTTTGTACTAATTCTCAGTTGGTATTAATTTAACCAAATTTTAAAAGGGAGAAATAAAAGGCTGTTGTATGCAAATGGAGAACTACTCCAGATGATTTCATATGTAGTGTATTAGTGATTTGATTGCAGTGACAAAGACATCAATTTAAAATTAAAAAAAAAAGACTGAAAAGCTAGTTTCTTTGGTTCAGAATACGGTATATTTGGAGGCTACCAAAAAACCCACCATACAGATAATAAATTCTTACTTAAAACACTGAAATAGAGATAAATCATATGATACAATACAAGGCTAAGTTAACTAACAGCTTATCTACCAGAAATAGGATGAGAGGAAATCTTAATAAAATGCTGGAAAACCACTTGGTTGTGTTTCTAGAACACCATGTCCATACGGGGCAACTTACAGACAATAAGAGAAAATCTTATCAGTACTGCTCTAACAGTTATAGAATCACAGAATGACCACAGAACAAAGAGAACGTAAGTTCCAAGACGTTAGACTAGGGATGTTAAGTGGAAAGCATAGGTCTATACTCGAAGCCTGCCATCTTCCAGTCCTGTGCATGCCATCCTTTCCTTGCAGAAGATCAAAACTCAAAATTTTTAATAAATACACAAAACATTAAGGCTCCTTAATCTTAAAAATAGAACCTAGTATTTATTCAAAAAGTGTGGGTGTTTTAAAAAAATTTTAAGTTGTAATTTCTCGGCTGTACTTTTTCTTTATTTGACTTGTTACATGATGAATAGAGAATAAGCAATTTTTAGGAAATGTATATGTTCTATGACAAGAATAAAATCAGCAAAGTAATGAATGAATTACTATAGTTGTAAATATTTCATTAATACACAACAGAAGGAAGGAGGGATTGCTCAGTTGGTAAAGTGCTTTATTCACAAGCCTGGGGACCTGATTCTGTTGCTCATATCTCACTAAAAATACACGGCATAGTTGTGTGCACCCATAACCTGGCACTGCGAAGGTGGCGACAGGCAGTGCTGGCCAACCCAGCTTGCCTAACTGATGAGCTACAGGCCAGTGTGATGAAAGGAAACGGAAAGCTTTCCTGAGATGACCAGAGGTGTTCCTCAGAACTCCACAAGCTTTCTTTATCTCTTTCTGTCTCTTGGTCTCTTTTTCCATCTCTCTCTTCCTCCCTGATCCCTCTCTTCCCCAAATCCTCCATCCCCTTCTCTTGCAAAACTGTTAAAGGTCTTGATTTTGAAGTGTTGGAGAAACCTCATACATGAGTAAGACGTGGAAGAAGAATGACCATGTGCACCACAAGCTACTTGTTCTTATCAATAAGGAAAGGAGTGAGAAAGACACATTTGGAGCAGATGTTGAGGTTCGTCTGAAGTGTTCTCTATTGCTGTTGCAAATCCCCAATCCTAAACCCAAAAGCTGGAGGAAAGAGAATGCTGCCGTTATAATGGATTTAGCCAAAATAAATTAACAAAAAAGAACCACCCCTAAGATACATAAAGAAGCAGGTAGTTTGTAGTATTCTTTGTTAGTGAACAAGCCATGTCAAAGTCTCAGAACTGCAGTGTCCTCCTTATTTTATCATTTCTACCATGTCATGCATCCACCATGAGTGCAAGACTCTTTAAATAAAAGTGACCCTCACTAGAATGTCGGGGGTATATGATTCTGACCTTATTTAGCTCACTTGTGTATTACAGCAAGTTTAGTCATTTCTAGGAGGCTCAGATATTCCCAAACTGCTAACAAGACCGGGATAGGGTACAGTTCAGTGTAGGGAACCCTGCTAGTGACTCAAGAGAGAGCAGCATGGATGTACAGAAAGCTCAGTTCTTCAGCGAGGAATTTCACCCTGATAAATCCACACCATTTCTGCTGAAGAAACACTAAGGCAAATGTGAAATTCCCTTCTCTGAGAGAAATCCCATGTTTTCTCTATGAAAATTTTAATTAACAATGCCACTTCTTAAATTAAAAAAATTTTTTAATTTTTTTTTTTTGGAATTTCACACACACACACATCCATTTAATGCTGTTTCTGTCTATTTAGGGCTGACCACCTGGAATTGTGTGATCTACTGGGGGCTCAGCCCTGGGAAAGACTGATTCTCCCTCTCTAAGGTAATAACTGTTAGAAGCTCTTCATCCAGGGGTGGAGCTCTGCGAGTTTTCCCCGACCCATGCTGGCATGTCAGCTGGTGTCACTGTGCAGTTTAACATTCTAAAAATCCACTCTAGTTTGGCTTAAGAGGAATATTACCCAAAGCCCAAGTGAGTGCAGGGAGAATGGAGCTCAGGTTACTATGACCAGATTTTCAGGAGAACTTCTAGATTTTATAAAAGATTAAAATGCTATTCAACTGCTTCATTGTTGAGAGCTGCGTTTATGTGCTTATGCATTTTAAAGTGCTTACAGCACCTTATTACATGGGCAAAACACATAAATGGGAGGGACAAATATTTAGAGCACTGCATGTGTGCCCCTTGTTTAGAAAGATGTGATGAGTGAGCAGACATAAGATACCTTCAGACTTTTAAAGTGTTTAATACAAAGTAAAATAGTGATTAAAAAAAAAAAACAGCTTGGCGCTGGGGAAACTGCTTACCTTATAAGCAGGAAACCTATATTCATTGCCCACTACTCCTAGACCCAGGTAAGAATGCTGAGTGTGGTGGTGCATGCTTGTAATCCCTGAGCTAGGGAAGCTGGGTAGGTAGGCAGCCATGCAAATCGCTGGCCAGCCACTCAAGCCTAAGTAGTGTGTTCGAGGCCAATTGAGAAACTCTGTTCCCCAAAACCAATGTGAATGAAGGCTGAGGAATGACAAGTGAGGTTGGCTTCTGGCCTTCATATGCACACACACACACACACACACACACACACACACACACACATCCCTACATGCACACACAGTTCTGCACACATGAACGTGCATACTCATACATACAAAAAAATTAGTGAAAATGAACACAATCTTAAAAAACTCTCAAAGTGACTCACGTGGATTGGATCCAGAATTTTGACTGCCGCTTTCTGGCCATTTTTCTTATTCAGGACTTTAAAAACCTTCCCGTATGTTCCTTTGCCAATGGTTTCAGTGATTTCCCATGTATCAGAAGGGTCAGGAAAGTTATCAAAGATGATTGTTTTTCCAATTAACGGAAGCATCTCAATGGTTTAAGTCACTGGAGGAAAAAAAAGGTACTGTTTTATCTACATTTGATTGGAGGTATTACATGGCATGCATAAGTTGGTGGGAAATTATCTAATATTTTCACCAATGTAATAGAAAGTATGCAACAGTAACCAAATATACTTCAGAGTTTGAGGAAATTTAATTTCTCCTTTATGAGCAGATTAATGAATTTAATAATGTTTTGTAAGTAGGACTTACTTTCAATGTTTAATATTGTTTCATACTGATTCATTAATACAGTCCAGGTTTAAAAAATGATCATTTCATATTCTGATGTCATTTTAAATAACTTCTTTATACTTGGGAATTATAACAAAATGAATAGCTTTAGAATAAACTCAGCGATGATAAAAATTCTATGCTTTATAGGTGATCATATTTTATGTTGAATCTCTCTAAAAAAACAAAGAAACAAAACCCAGTATTAGGTCCTCTGATTGCTTTAATAGTGAAGTTTTCTCATTATACCTATAAGGTCCTTTATAAACCAATCCATCATCTGCTTAGCCTCCTCTCTCATCTTCTCCTTCCTCACTAAGTGCAGCTATTCCTGACTCATCAGATTTTTTCTTTCTTTCTAAATTCCAACCCCTGAATCATCTTAAAGGCCTCACATTCCAAATGTGACTACTATGTATGGTAACGACACTGTGTTTTGTTATTTGAGTTCATTACCTTGCATAATTCCAGCAATTGGTACAGTGCCAAAATGATTTCAATTAATTGTTCGAAGGAATATGGCCAATATGATCATCACTTATTAACAACACAATAACAGGAAGACATCATCAGTATTTCTAGAAGCCCTCACGGTTTTTTTTTCATTTATGTATACAAAATCAGATTCTTCTCAATGTTAAAATTCGATTAGAGTTTATATGCATATACATAGACACATCTACTGATAAAAACATTGACTTTCTCTTAGCTGTGATGAGCCACTCAGCAGAAACAACTTAAAGGAGAAAAGATTTATTTTGGTTCATGGTTTTGGAGGTGCCAGTCATCCATACTGACAGGAAGGGCATGGCAGAATAGAAATGTTTATGATGAACAGGAAATAGAGAAGAACGGAATTCAGGAAGAAACCAAGACAATGTATACATAACTCCCAACTAGGCCTGGCTCCTGTTTTTACTACCATCATATAGTGAGTCCATAAGGTATTAGAAATCCACTCCTTAGGACAGAATTCATCTCTGAAACACCTCCACATCCATAGGTGTGCTGATTTATCAACCCTCGAGGCATCTTAGTCCAGTCAAACTGATCACAAAAATTAACCATCGTCCCAGATGTATTAATACTCCATAATAAGCATATGGAATTCATTTGTTAGACCACACTAATGACTTTCAACTTTATCCATGTTAGCACTCTAGGCAGTCTCTACCTACCTTTAGCTCTGTCAACTGTTAGGTCAGCCTGAGTCTCAGGTTCTCCCAGCATGCCTCAGTTTCTACCTGTTACGAGGCATGTCCCGCTCCCACAAGCCTCTACCTATATAATCCGGACATCTTGGGGGCTCGCTCTCTTCCTCTCTCGCTTCATTTCTCTCTCCCACTCTTTCTCTCTATTTCCCTCTCTCTTTCTCTCCCCTTCGTTCTTCCCTTCTCTCCCTTCTCCCCCGCCTCTCTCTTCTCTATCTCTCTCTCTTCTCTCTGCATGTGCAGGCTGTTTTTCTTCCTCTCTCGTATTCAATAAACCTGCCTTTATGTAACTTAATTTGGCCTGGACTGGATCATTTCCCACAGCGGAGTAATTTTTTAACACATCTGGTGAGGTGACTGGGTGAAGGTCGTGCCCTGCCAAAGGTCGAGACATGGGCTGCTGACAGCCGCTGGTTGTTACCTGCTCACATTTGCACTCACCTGGCTACAGCTATCTCAGGTTTGGACACAGTGAGTAACTTTTCTGGTTGCTGCTTATTCCAGGGTCCAAGATCCCCTCCAGAGTAGCTTTTCCAAGCCGTGGTCACGCAAAAGCTACTCCATACCGAATAGAGGCTTGCCTCTGTTCTAGAGGAGTTTTTTGATATAAGACGTTTTATCAAAAAAAAAAAAAAAATCATCCTCCCTGTCAGTCTTTCCCTCCGATATCAATTCATGAGGCTGGGACATCTTCTTCATGACCTGCGATCCTGCAGAGGCTAGAGATGGTTATTCCCTGGTCTAAAGTTTGACCACAGTTTGTGCCACTAAATTCTTATTTTAAACCAGATTTTGTGGATAATGTATTCTATTAACCCTTACCCCCTTCCTTCACTGTGGCTGGCTCCGGCTGCTGCCTGCCACTCGCCCTGAGCAGTTTGGTTCTTTTAAATGCTCCGCTGTGCTGCTGCTGCCTGGAGCTGCTGCCACCTGCCACTACTATGTGACTGGTGGCCATTTTGACTGTGGGATGGAGGGGACAGAGCCCTGCCTTCCCCGCCATCTTTACTAAGGGCAGTCACATGACCTGTGCCCATCTTTACTGTGGTAAAGATATGCCCCTTAGCCACCATGTTTGTTTAGGGCCATTTCTTTCATAATTTGCTTAAAAGGTACTTATTTTAATAATTACTAAAGCTACTGCTTAATGCTAACTGTTCAGGATAATTTAATAACACAACTTGACAATATTCAAGATACAATTTAGAGCAGATAACAAAAGACAAAGATTATTTAACCCAGAGAAGCTAGCCCTCAAGCTTGTCAAGAGATTTTAGGATATGGCATTACAATGTTTAATTAAATAGCTTACTATGACAGAGACTCCAGCTTCTAGCGGTGATCCCAAGGCCTCCTATAACATATTGGTACAACAAAGAAGATAAAACTGCTTCACTGCTTTCCTGCCGCTAAGGCCTGGTCTGTGGACAAACAGGACACCTGGAGAAGCCAATTGCCATTTTGCCTAGACAAAATGGGGTCAGCCTCCCAAGCTCGTACTCCACAGGAAGGCCTCTCAGATTTGCCAGGCCTGACAGTTAAAGACTGATGCTGTCCTGGGACCTGTCTTACAACAGATAAGAGGTTAGCCTCTGTCATAATAAACCATACATAGGGCATTGGATTATAAATCCTGCAGTAATTATCCTCTTCAGATCTCTGATAGGATTGATGGTTGGCAGACAGTTTTCCCTTGCTAACAGGCTTCATATTACAATATAAACAACTGTTCCTTTATTTATGATTGTTCTCAATAATAACTACTCATACTATTTCTTCCTAAAATTTATCTCTTTGTAAATCCAAATTCTTGTAAGCCTCAGGGAATCCACTGGAACCAACAGGTCAAATGGACTCAGATAAGTATAGCCTATTTCCACTTCTGTCTATCCCTGGGGGGATGGAACTCCTTCTCCCTGGTTTGGGGGCCACCCCAACTGCCAAGACCATGGGCCTGAAGATTTTCACTCTAGCTATTTTATTTTACCTCCTACCTCTAATATGTATCTGCTCCACCAAGAGATTTCGAACTATTTAAAGACTACAAACTGCTCCAACTGTGGCCTTCATGTCTCTAGATAGTCATGCAAACCTGGACAGCAAGTAAAACAGCCTGCTCTTCCTCGACTTGACCAAAATTCCAGCTTTTGCCACTCTCACACCCCCAATCCAACGCCCACAATGTCAGGAGGAAATACCCAGAAGATGCTTCGCCCCTATTCATTTATTATCAACAAACTTCTGGGATGTTAGGTCTGTTGGAGTCCCAGGTTCTCCCAGCATGCCTCAGCTCCTACCTGTTATGGGCATGCCCCATCCCCACAAGCCTCTACCTTTATAATCTCAACATCTTGGGGGCTCGCTCTCTTCCTCTCTTTCTCTCTTCCTCTCTTCCTCTCTCCCTTCCTCATTTCTCCCTCTCCTGCTCTCTGTATTTCTCTCTCTTTCTCTTTGCCTCATTCTCCCTTTCTCTCCCTTCTCTGCTTCCTTCTCCCCCCCCCCTCTCTTCTCTATCTCTTTCTCTGCATGGGCATGCTGTTTATCTTCCCCTCTCATATCCAATAAACCTGCCTTTATATAACTTAATTTGGCCTGGATTGAATCATTTCCCACAGCGCAGTAATTTTTTAAAAACCTTACTCTGTCTCCACTCTCTATTCATTTTCTTCTTTCTCAGAATAGATCCTATCACTTATATAGGTCTATTCTTATCTATGACTTACTATAACAAATCTTTTTGGTGTTCTTTTTTCTCTCGTTTTAAAAAATACAATCCTATAGGGAAAACTAGTCAACTTTGGGTAAGCTCTGAATCTTTACATCTGTGTGTTTAAATGGAAAACCCCACACAACAATCTTGACCCTAGCACACCTCTGTGTAGATCATCAATAGTGCCTAACTCTCCTACTACACTTACCTAGTTTGCAGAGTTCCCTCTCCCAGGAGTCACTGCTGTATACTAACTACACCTGTCCTTATCCTTCTCTAAAAATGTTCCATTTTATGTCCAATGCCTCCTTGACCACCTCAAAACTTTAATTTATGTGACTGCCTTCCAAAAAATTACATAACTGCCTTCACATCCTTTAAAAAATAAATTCCTTAATGTTCTCACTCAAAAATTACAAGCCAATCTACATCAAACACAGTGCACTCGTTCGTAACCTCAGGAACTTCTGTTTGCCATCACCTGGTTCCTTCTTACCCCTTACCTTCCAGCTGAACCAGGACTTCCTTAGAAAGGCCTTCCAAAAGTTGTATTTCCCTCACTTTGTGCTTCTGTGTAGGATACATGAGCTCTCTACTTCTATCCTTTTTGCTCCTGCATCTGTAATTCCCAGAACAATGGCTAGTATGTGGTAAGTACTCAGCAAACTAAATGAGCAAGTGCTTGTTAACCTGTCAGTTCTGACAAGAGACTTAAACTGTCTTATTTAATTTTACATCAAATATTGCTTAACTCTGTGCCTACCAGATGGTGGATTTTTAAACATAGGTTATTAAATAAGTGAATAAATAATAGTTCTTAAGAAAACCTTTTTTTGAAAGGGGTGAAAGAAATAAAGATTATAGAGAACTAAAAGAAACACGGAAATCAAATTCAAGTAAGTATCATATCCTGATTAACTACATTTAGGGGCACATCACCTCATAAATGGCTATGAATAGCTGATAAAAATTACATCACTACAGAAAAGACATCTCTGAATGGTTCTTGGAATACTCAATCTTTATGAAATTTGTGCCTTTTATCCAAGATGCTAAGAGGTAGATCAGTGATAATCATTCTCTTTACTGGTTTCATAGACAGTGATAAAATAACTATGGCTTACATCTCTGTTCCAGAGTCGTGCAAATAAGCATTTATGCCATGCATACAATATAAATGTTAGACAAAAACATCAATTACACCTTGATAAGTGTCTGCAATAAGAGTTTCTAATCAAGAGAAACAGTTATTAAATGGAATACTTGCTTTCACATAGTGTTACTGAACACAACTGTCATTCTGAGATACTAACTAGGAATTAACTGTTGAGTTTTCAGTACACATGTATAAAATTGAAAAAAATCTCTGAATACAAAGCATGGGCAACATATTTCAATGAGTTTTGAGATACAAAGATATAAACACAAGGGTGGTTTAAAACACGACTCACATGACTACCATATTATGATGAATATGTATAAAACATTATAGTAGCCCACATGACTGACCAATTACTTCTGAAGTGATAAGGAAAGATACAGAGAATAAACAGAATTTGAGCTGGACACTGACAATAATCAGATTTTTTTCCAAAGCATGATTTACTTTCTAACAGAGGTCAAATATTTAAAGTTGTGAGTAAGTCACTGTATTATAAAACAATGACAGAAACCGGCATTTTGGATACAGAATATACTTAGTTAACTCCCATTTAAAACAAACAGGGTCTCTCACCCAAGCAGATAAAGCTTTTGGAAATGATTTCTTCAAAATCACACAGAAGAAATGTCAATAGTGTGACTAGAGAAAAGTTCTAGAAAAGGGAACAGTGAGATATACATGATGATATAAAGGGGGAAATGAGAAAATGATGTGGAATTTTTATTGGGAGGGGAGAGAGGACAATATAGAAAGAGAGGGAGAGAAGAGGGATATATAACACTAAAAATATTTGAAAAAGTCACAGGGAATCATACTATATTGACCTAAAACTTCACGCTCATGTGCGCTCACACACAAGCACACACACACAAGCGTGTGTGCATGCATTCGTGTGTGTGTGTGTGTGTGTGTGTATGTAAGAGGGGGTAGAAAGACTGTAAAAGTCAAAGGACTAGCAAGATTGTGTCTTCTTCTAAATAAAACAGAGTCTATACCCATAATATATCAACAGTATGACTGTCTAAACAAGACTTAAACGATGACAACACCCCTGAGAAGCCAGTGTGCATGGGAGAAGTCCTGGGGACTCGCCCCTAAATGAAGAGCTATATTACCCCAGGGATGAGTCCCTAATTGACTATACAATACCCAGTAGTCAGCCTTAAAAATATGTACACATGAGCAACAGTAAACAGACTTAAGAGTGTTTTAGTTATATTAATATATATGTTATGACAATAATTTAAAACAGTAGGCCGTAAATTTGAGAAGGGGGAGAGTAAAGGGAGGGTTTGTGGGACAAAGGAGGGAGAAATGAGATAAATATGGAACACATATTTGAAATTTTAAAAAATGTAGTTTAATTAAAAAAAATCCCATCTGGTTACTAACTACTTCATTCACCATTAAGTTGTATACTCCTTAGAATAACAGAAGTTGTCACATTTAGTAAGTATCTGATTACTTAGTGACGACAGTAAACCACATTCTACAAAAGAGCAAATGTTTACACACATTGTTTAATTAATTAGCACTCATGCTGTAAAAAATAATCTCTAGCACATAAAATTAGAAGCACATAATTAAGTTCCCAATTATATGAACATGTGAGCCATAGAATTATTTTCAGTATATATACTTAATATATTTTAATATGTGCTTTTACCATAATTTGAAAATGATATTTTCAAAGTGACATTTTAAAAATGAAGGCTCATCTTTTCAAAACTGATTGATTATATATTGATCTTTTGGATCTTTTTTTAACCAAGGTGGAAGATCCCAATTCAATGAAAAAAAAAAGTGTGTTACCAACTACAGGAGGATTTTTAATATTAATTTCAGCAACTGTTCTCTTTTCTTTTTTAGCCCCTCACTTGGCTATCCCCTAATAAAATAACTGAACTTCCTTCATGTTCACCTACCTTGCAGCTGGCTCACTCTCTCACATCTTTCAGGTCTTACATTAGCCACTGCCTTCCCAACAACCAGGTCCAACCTTGGTCATCTGATTTGAAATCTCAGCCTGTTCTATTCTACCGCATTCTTTCTCCTGATCCCCACACTATACTGTTTAGAATCCCCTAACATATAGCACACTTCCCTACTTTCGTATCTTTGTATTTCTTCCTTATTAAAACGGAAGCCCTGCACCCCAGAGGCCTTTTTATTTTATGTAACCCAAGCTGCTGAGTTGACTTTGAATTGACAATCCTCCCACCTTTACCTCCCAAGCATTCAGATTCAGTTGTGTGTCAACAAGCTTGGCTTAAAGGCTGAAATTTTTATCCAGTTCATTCACTAATACCCCAAAGACTTTAAAACCATAACTAGCATGAAGAAGACATGCTAGCCTTTATAAATACTCACAAATAGTGAAAAGAAGTGTTAAAAATTAGGCAGGAAAATTTCAAATTACCTGAACAATGAATTCTATCAAATATTTTTAAAAGAAATATGTCTTATTAGCTATTTTCAGCAACCAAACATACAAGAAACATTTGAAACTATATGTAATCAGATAAATTATATAAAATCTGACAAAACTTAAAATAGAGAAACAAATAACTTCTGCATATGAAAAAAATGAAATAATTGGAATGAAGTTTTCACAAAAGGAGTTCCAGCTCAAACAGGAGCAGGCTGAAAAAAGAATCAGCAAATCTGAAGGGGAGGCATTTGAAATTATCTAATAAATAAAAAGAATAAAGAAAAGTGGCCAGAGACTAAGGAAGTATAGGAACACTACCAGTCAAATCAATATATATGTTCTAAGAGTTTGAGACAAGACAAAGGAAGAGAGGGGAAGCTAACCTGAAGAAATCCTGACTAAAATTTTCACAAATTTCGGAAAGACACAGATCTGTGAGTCCAAGGGGCCCAGTAAAGTGGAAGATAACACCAAGCACAGAGAAACTCCAAATGAAAACATATTATGAGCAATCCCTAAAGCAGCAAGAGAAAAGAAACTCAGCACATACACAGGACTCCCTGTAAGTTTATAAATACATTCCTCGACTGAGAAGAAATCTCACAAGCTTCTAAAATAAAAATTGTCAACTAAGAATTTTGTATCTGGAAAAACTGATCTTCAAAAATGAGGAAGAAGGGCTGGTGAGGTGGTCCAGAAGGCAAAGGGACTACAGTCAAGCCTGATGGCTGGGTTGATTTCCGGGACCACGTGGTAGAAGGCGAGAACTAACTCCTTCTAGTTGTCCTCTGACCTTCACAGGCATGGCTGCAACATGGCACACACATGCAAATGCACACACAATAGGCACATAAAATAAAATTACAATTTTTGAAATGTGGAAGAAAATCAGATTTCCTAAACATGAGAAACTATAGGGAGTGCATTATCATAACACCCTTTGGACAAGATATGCTAGAGAAAACCCTTAGGCTGAAATGTAAAGGTAACAGAGAGTAAACCAGAAGCCATAGAAAAATTAAAGGGTTTCCACTAAACACAACAGCATGGGCAAATATATAAAACAACATTATCATTATCTTAGTTTGCAACTACATTTTAAAGACTTCACCATGCTATGAAATATGTGCATAAAAAATTACTGGGCTGGCAAGATGGTTTAGTGGGTAAAACTTTGCTACTCAAGCTTGATCACCCAAACTAGTTTCCCAGAAACATTGTAAAGTTGGAAGGAGAGAACTGACATCACAAAATTATCCACAGACCTCCACAAACACACACATGGCAAGTGTGCCCATACATGTACACCACATAAACACATAATAATAAATACTACTACTAATAATAGTAGCAATAATAATAAAATAAGTATATTTTAAAAGGTATAATAACAGGTATATAATATAGAAAACATATATAAAATGTATAAATATATAGGATATTATAAATTTATAAATAATAAATTTCATATAGAGATATGCAAAATTAAATTTGTGAAATCAATAACAAAGTTTGGAGGTGGATTAGTTAGGGCTTCTATTGCTGTGATAAAACGCCCTGACCAAACAAGTTGAGAGGAACAGTTTTATTTGGCTTTATACTTCCATTGCACTGTTCAGCATTGAAGGAAGTCAGCACTGAAAATCAGACAGGACAGGAACCTGAAAGCAGGAGCTGATGCAGAGGTCATGGAGGAGAGCTGCTTATTGGCTTGCTCCCCATGGCTTGCTCAGCCTACTTTCTTGTAGAACCCAGGACTATCATCCAGGGTAGTACCATCACCCATCAAGGGCTGGGCCCTCCTCCACCAATCACTAATTGGAAAATGCTTTGCAGCCTCCTTTCAGATAACACTAGCTTGTGTCAAGTTGATATGACAGCTGATTCTTCAGCCCCAGCTAACCAGAAGCACAGAGCCTTAAATCAAAATAGCAAATAGCCCCCTGACAGAGTGTCTAAACTTCCCTCTGAAACGTCAAAGCCAAGAGGCCATCTTCTGCACTGCTCTCAACAATTTTATCTTCCAAGCTTCCACAGAACATCCCACTGAGCTCTCAACACTCAGTGGCCTTTCTAGCCCCAAGTTCCAAAGTCCTTCCATAATCCTCCCTAAAACATGGCCAAGTCTGTCACAGTAAATTAAAGCCCAACTCCTGGTACCAACTTGTCTTAGCTACAGTTTCTATTGCTGTGATGAAACACCATGATGAAAAGGCAAGCTTGGGAGGAAAGGGATTATTTGGCTTATACTTCCCTTGCACTTTTCATCATTGAAGGAAGTCAGGACAGGAACTCAAACAGGGTGGGACCTAGAGGCAGGAGCTGATGAAGAGGTCATGTAGGGATGATGCTTACTGGCTTGTTCAGTTTGCTTTCTTATAGAACCCAGGGCCAACAGCCCAGGGTTGGCCCCATCCACAATGAGCTGGGTCTGTCCCTGTCAATCACTAATTAAGACAATGACTTACAGGTGGGTCTTATGAAGGCATTTTCTCAACTGAGGCTCCCTCCTTCCACACCCTGGCTTGTATCAAGTTGACATGACTACCCAACACAGTGGGTGAAGTGCTGCAAAAGGGTAGAGTTATTATGTACAGTTGAGTTAAATTGTCATCAGTTTTAAAATAATTGCAAATTTGAAAGAGATCAAGCAAGGTTTATATGGGTTGGTTTGGAGGGGAGAAAGAGAAGTTAGAAGTATTTTAATTATATTATATTATATAAACTCAAAATTTTTAAAAGTAAAAGAAAGTAAGTCACTACCAGGTTTCAGGTGGCAAATAATCTCCACAGTAACTACAAAGAAACCATAAAACACAAAGAAAAGACAGTGAGAGTGGAGTCAAAACTTGTCATTACAAATAAAATCCTTTTTTACTCAACACAAAATTTGGCAAAAATGGAAGAAATGAGAATACTGTCATAACGTACCAAAACTACTTTCTTCCAAAGAAATAGTAAGTCTTTCTCTATTGTTTGGAGGAGATAAAGGGAACTTGTCCTAAGTGCTGCCATTTTGACTTTAGACTCCATTTTACCTAAACTGACTTAACCCCACTCTAAGCATCAATAGTTACCCAAAACATAATGCCTGATCCTAATGACAGAAAGAACAAATGAATTTGATTCAATATTAGTCAACAATGATGAAACACTTGGGAAAGTCTCTAATCCTGGTGTTCTCATTGGTAAAAATTATAACTGTAATTTGGCTCAGATGGTTGTGGGTTTTATGCTTATAAACTCTCCTTCAACCCCAACTTGGGGCTGCCAAAAGAAACAAGACTCCCAAGTCCTTGTCTGGTGGCCCTGATCGCGATCATCAGCTCTGCTTATATGATGTGAATAACAGTAGATTTTGTTGTTTTACGAGCCTACTGGTGTTTTCTCTCCCTTCCTCCTTCCTCCCAGCGCACAATGGACACGATGTAA
>CAJQZJ010034255.1:2643402-2683686 GCA_907164525.1 Lophiomys imhausi
TTTATCACAACATAGAGACAAATAACTAATGAAACAACTGTAAAAAAATAAAATTAAAATAGCAATGATATGTGAGGAGGTCAATACCTTTAAGAGAACAAGTGTTATTAATTAATACCATCTGAACAGCTCTCATCTTGTATATTTAATGCTCCCAATGGCTGCACGAGAACCCTTTTACCATCTAGATTATTACAGAGCTAGGAGATCCAGACCAGGTCCTTTGGCACCACATGCTAGATTATAAAACAACAAGTGAAGGAGGTTGGAAAAACACCAAAGGAAGAGGTGACTCAGTTGCAGATTACTGGATTGGTGTGCACAGAGCAGACCCTGATGGAATGTGGGGCATGGAATTACTTGGTTTGAGTGTGAGGTTTGTGAGGAAAATGAGTTAAAAACAAAACAAAACAAAAAAACCCTTGGTACTAGTGGTAAAAGGCCCTAGAGTCACAAAATTGAAAAGAGTCAAAATGAGATACAAATAGAACTCACATCCTTGAGCTGATGAAAACAACCCTGTGTTAAGAATCTGTTGCTGACACAGCTAGGTGCTACAGTTTGCTACTTTCTTCTGCTAATGGCTCTCTCCATCCATCTGTGATCCCTGGAGTGTTAGGACCAAACCCACTTGACCAAACTTTAGTTAGGCTTCAGAAGCCTGGGAATTTTGAGTAGGCCCTGAGGAGCAGGTCAATTCACCCCAGAAACCACCTACAGTACCTCCCAAGGCTTGGAAGCTCTAACCATTACAAGGAGGCCAAGTTTCTGCTTGGGTATGGCCAGTTCCCAGGGCAACAGGGAGAACAACAGAAACCACAGGTTGCCAAGAGTCATGAGTTTGGAAATCCCCACCTTGTTTCCTAGGTCAACTATGCTAGCCAATTAAAGTACTGTTGCTTGATGATGCTTGATTCTACCTTGCTGAAACGGATTTGTAAAAAAAAATTAATTAAATTGTTTAAACACTATTTATATTATTGTTAATTGGTTTGGGGGCTGTTAATCTTTAAGCAGCCATTATAAATGAGCACACACAGACCACGTGGATTTTAACAAGCCTTGGCCTGAGTTGTGCAATCCTAGCCCATCTAAGCTACCTCTTAATTCTGTTACCCAAATATGACCCCATATATACACACGTCCCCTTGGACTGCCATTCTCCACACTATGCCAATGTTCCTGGCCATGTGGAATGAGGTTCTTTTTTTTAACCCATGGCGTGTGTCTTCTTCCTTCTTCTCCTGGCTAGAATACATTCTTCTTCCTGTTGCTAGCTGGAATGAATTAATCCTTTGCCTAAAGCGCAGGCTTCCTGTTAGGAAGTCCCACCTTTCTCTGTCTTTGCCCAATCTCAGGCCTCGGCATTTCATTTAACCAATCAGAGTCAATGTAAGAAACAGACAGCAAGCAGGACCAATTAATTAACATTTAGAATGCTTAACACTACCCCAACACATATTTAACCTGAACTGAAATTCTTTTTGGGTGTCCCCTCCTTCTCCTTGCATGGAGAAGCTTTGAGGGTGACCTCAGCATGCTGATTAATAAAATCCTCTTGTGTTTTGCAACATTCTCGACTTCCTGGCAATTCCTTGGTCACCTCACATTTGGGTTCAGGAATTCATTCCTTGACTCTTACATTTGGAAGTTCCACCTTTTATGTGAACTCAGATGCCTGCCCTGAAGAAGATGAAGCTTCTTCTAGCATATCTGTGGGGTGAAGTATAGATAAGGGCTATAAGAAATACAACATTCAAATAAAACTTCTTAGAGAAACCCACTGCTGCTTCTACTAGAGAATTTGAACTGTCCATGCACTGCACTGGAGGTCTGGGCCACTCAACAGGGATGCTTGACAGACATTGACATAAAAAATGCATTTGTCTGGGGTTGCATAGTATTTCTTCCATGAGTATGATTATGAGTCATTTCCCTGAATCTTGAACACTGCACATTCTAAACCTCTCTGGAAATAATTTTAAGGACCTTGACACTTTGATCCAGGATTTCACAATCCATTTTTTTTTCTCTAAAAAATTTGATATTACCAGTCACCTAATACCAAGGTACTTGGTTCATTAGTAGGCGTGAATAAGCAGTGGAGAAGGATAAAACACATCTGATCATAGACCAAATGCATTCCAGAAGCAATTCACCTGGGCCTCTTTCCATGTATGCTTTCTCATTTCCTCTTCAATTTTTTTTTGATAGACTCCTTAAAATATCTATTCAGCTCATCAATATTGTTCTCCATGAGCAAACATGTACCTATTTATTCTACATAAATGTTACATATGTGTCTTAAACACCATGTTAGGTTCTATATGCAATTGAAAAATGGATGAAATGATGAATGTCTTCGGGTACTTACTAGTTATCTGTCAAATTCATAGTATTTCAGGAAAACCTAATAGCTCTTGTTTGCTGTTAGCTCAGTGCATTCTTTTACAGTTTCTTGTCTTGTCCCTTCTGGTGATCCATATGGGGAGTTTTTGGTGGAGATAGGATTCAAATGTAGTTGTCTGGAGTCTAAATCCTTTAGGTTGTTGTTGTTACAGCATTGGTTATTTTTAAAACTTGTATGCTTTCAGCCCTAAGGGTTCATTCTGTAAACAAGGATACAGTTGGCCAAGTTTTTTAGCTGTAAACGCACACCTAGCTTTTTGTTTTATAAGCGACTTCTAATAGCCTATATAAAACTATTCTCTAGGTCAAAGTATAAATGTATCAGTGCTCTAGTATGCTCCTGTGTTGCAGTGATAACAGACTGACAAAAAGCAACTTGGCAAGGGGAAGGGGCTTTTTTGGCTTACATGTCCTGATCATTGTCCATCACTGAGGGAAGGAACTCAAGCAGGGGCAGAGGTAGGAACCACAGAGGAAAGCAACTTATTGGATTGCTGTTTTATTTTTAATTAACCCAGGATGCCTGCCTAGGGTAGTACCACCCACAGTAGGCTGGGTCCTCCCATACCAATAATTAAGAAAACATCCTATAGATATGCTCACATGCCAATCTGAGGGAGGCAATTCTTCAGTTGAGGTTTCCTCTTTCCAGATGACTCGAGTTTGTGTCAAGTTGACAAAAACTAACCAGAAAAACCTATAATTTTATAATTATTTTTGTTTGAAATCTGAAAATATTTCCTTCTATGAATCTCAAAAATTTGAGAAGTACCCATCTACCAAGCTCACCTCCATTGCACTGTGGTCAAATGAAAATCCCTAGGAACAACAGACTTTCTAGGCAGCAAATCTGAAAGCCTGAGATAACTATATTGATCTGGATACACACATGATTGTGAGCAATGAGCATGCCCACTTGGAAATCTGCTGCTTCTAGCCCCTAGGTCTGGGCTACTTACAAAGAGAATCTGAGCAGGGATTTGTAAGCTATTATAATCTGTAAAAAAAATAAGGCTAATTAAATTATTTATCCAGTATTTATATTATTTTTAATTGGGTTGTGGCTGTTAATCTTTAAGCAGCCATTATAAATGAATACACAGAGACCACATGGATTTTAACAACCCTAGGCCTGAATTGTGCAATCCTAGCCCATCTAAACTAGCTCTTAAGTCTATTACCCAAATATGACCCCATATATACATACGCCCCCTTGGACTGCCATTCTCCACACTATGCTGATGTTCCTGGCCATGTGGAATGAGGTTCTTTTTTCTAACCCATGGCGTGTGTCTTCTTCTTCCTCCTGCTCCTGGCTGGAATGCTGAATCCTCTGTCTAAAGCACAGGCTTTCTCCTCTAATCTCAGGAAGTCCCACCTTTCTCTGTCTTTGCCCAATCTCAGGCCTCAGCATTTATTTAACCAATCAGAGTCAATGTAAGTAACAGACAGCAAACAGGACCAATTAACATTTAGAATGCTTAAGAGTACCCCAACAATTCCCTCCTTTTGTCTAATAAAAAGGCTAAATTTTTTTAACTCATATAGTAAAAACAGTAAGAACAAATATGAAACAATCAAGAAAACCATATATAAAAGTTATGCACATAATATTTAGCCTATTTGTATCAGGCAATCTGAAGAAAAAAAATCATCTATCTTGGTGTGTTTAAAGTTCTGAACCTAAATAATTTCTATCATATCCTATATTTATAAACCTAAAATTTTATTTAGACTTGAAAATATCCTTTTAAATCCTAAACAACTCAAGTTCAAGTGAAATTTTGAACTTATGTCTTCAACCCCATCAAAGACATAAGAAGGGATAAAGTTACAATTTGAGTGAGTAGGAAGCATAGAAGAGCAGCTTCCAAAAAGAAATATGACAGTTTGTTGCCCAGACAGTCCCAAATATCACTTGATATCATTGGAGCATCATCTTTAGCCTTCTGGCCAAGCATTTTTCACAGACTAAATTGTGCAGCAGGAAATAATAAGGATTTTCCCATTCTGTCTCTGCAGAATCAGGACATCGACTTACCTGCATTTAAACTCTGGTTCATCTTTGGACTGTGTATAGTCTGTTGAGAGAGCAGGGGCATATTTGCCCAATAGGAATTATCTCCTGATGGGAGATTTCTTTTTGATGCTCATTGTCTTCTTCCAAGTCAAATGGGAGCTGACAGGAGCTGACTGTCTTAAGTCAAACGATTCTTATAATAATAAAAACATCTTTAAATGCCATTTTCTGTATACCTCTGAGGGTTTTGAAGACATCTACTATTTTATTTATAAATCTATCATCTATCTATCTTTAAACAAGCAAACTGTATATTTTAACCATTTACTGTTTAACCTATTAAGTCTATATTGTGATAAATTAAGACTAGTATTTGACATGACCAGAAGCTTGACTGGCCAACTTGTATTATCCAGACTCCTCAATAGATTGCAATAGCAACCCATAAAGGAATCAGAAGTAACCCTATACTTTTATTTTTTTTAAATACTTTATTTTTTTTCTTCAAGTTACATCTCAGTAACAAACCCCTCCCTATTCCACCTTCCTATCCCGCCCTTCCACCCTCTTCCCCCCAGAAGATTCCCCTTTCAGTCCAACAGATGGTTCCTTCTCTTATAACAGTAAGTATTATACAAAACAACAGATGTAAATATGCCACATTTATGAGAGTTAAATGGCCCAGTATACCTTCCCAATATCCAGTTTATACATATTTGGCCCCTGACTTTAACATTCTACTATCTAACCATCTCCTTGAGTTTAAAGGTCTATATGTGACTCAACATTCATACTAACTTGCAACACACTTTTAAGAGTATCTTCTCAGATTTATAACACCCTCTTGATTCCTAAACAACTCAAAATTTAACTATGAGACTCTAGCTGTCTATTCTTCAACCACCTCAGAGACCTGAGAGGGATAAATATATTTGCTTATATAGGAAGTGCAGGGCCTGCAGCTTCCAAAACTAAGAAAGGACATACCAATGACTGCCTGGACAGTTCCCATTTTCTCTCCATACATTCCTGCATCAGTCTTCAGCCTTTGGGTCCTGTTTCTATCACAGACATTTGTTGTAGAGCAGGGATTATGAATGACTTACCTACCCTGTCTTGGCAGAGTTAGGCTGTCGACTTCCCTGCTACCAAGTTTTGTCCTTTTTGGACAGCAGTCTGTCTGCAGTTGGTGCAAGGGGTTTTTTCATGCCAAGAGATAGGCTTGCCACTAATTCAACCATCTTACAGTGGAGATTCTTCGATGCTTATCTTCTGCTTGGAGTAGAATAGGGGGTGCTGTCAGGCGCTGATATGTCTCGATATCAAAAAAAGAAAATCTTGATTTAAGATAACATATTTGAATGCCATATTCTGCAGATCTCTTGGTGTTTTTGAAGATGCCCTATCCATCTCTTGTATTTAGATAAGCAAATGTTGCTTGTCTCTTAGCAACTTGATTACTGGGTAGTTTAGAGAATATCTGTGATAGACTGTCATAGTAGCTAACAAAGTGACATGTTTGCATGACTAGGAGTTTGTTTTACTTAACTATCCTAGACCGTTTTAGAAGGTTGGTATCAAGAGGTCAGAGCTTCACATTTTATTTTTAAGTATCTCTAGGTATGATACCATTAGGAAGCATTACCTTTAAATTTGTATCAATATACAAAGATCTATTCAATTGTGGTTAAATATACTCTTAATTATGCATCAATATACAAAGATCAATGCCCATGTAGCCCAATACAATCTTAATATTATGTCCATATGCAAGGGTCAATACCATTGTGGCCAACTATAATCTTAATTTTGTATCAATATACAAAGATCAATACCGATGTAATCCAATACAATCTTATTTTTGCACAATAAACAATGGTCAATACCACTTTAGCCAAATAAACTACTAATTTTGTATCAATATACAAAGGTATAAGGGCATATTCAATAATCTGTCCCTTCTTCTTGGACCTTCCTGTGCTATGTCTATATCTCATTTTTCTCAAGCCCATGCACTCCTACATAGGAGAGGAAGAAGGATACAGAAAAGGAAAAGTAGGAAGTCCCTGGGGCTAACCTCCAAAACCCATTAAACAGGACCATTTATCAGCTTGTAGTCTCTTCCCCTAAATATCAGAGTTTTCAGTTATCCTTCCAATAACCAAAAAGAAGAGTGGAGAAACACCTTCCCCACCCTCTGGGCATGGGACGTCGCTCTCTTAAAGTGACTTCCTGCTGATTTGGGTCGTAGCAGACCTGTTTGGGGCCCGAACTCAAATGGAAAAAATGGTTAAAAATGTTAGTACACTCCTTTTATGTTCAGTCCTTCTGTTCTCAGCTGTTTAGATGACCTAAGGGGTTTGTAGGCAGAAGCTGATCTTGCAGGCTCACTGAGGTTCCTGCCAGGGCATTGTGTAGAGCTGAACAGTCCCAGCGACATTGGATTGCCTTGGTGGTTGCAGGCCCCACCCGATGGAGACAGCTATTGAGGAAGTCTGCCAGAATCAACTGGGTCACTCGTCCTCCTTGGTGCCTGATTCTGCTCTCTGCTGAGGTTTCCGCTGTCCAGCCGTCCCCGGGCTCCCCTACTGGACGCTTCGATTCTCCTGGAATGATAAGAACAGAGCCCTGCCCCAATCCCAACCCTAGGACAATTGCCATCTTTTTTTTTTTTTTTGAGGGGGGTGGGGGTGGGGCTAGGTAGTTCTCCTGAAGCAAATTTGGCCTTCTGACAGCATACAAAGCGTTATCTTTCAATCGGGGTTAAAGAAGAAATCATTCTGTCACCTTGGAGCTAAACCAGCTCTAGTGTATATATTTTGAGATCCCAAAGGACAATCTGCCTGCATTGAGAAGGCCTTTTGTAAGTAGCCTCCAAACCTAGGTCCCTCCAAATCCCATGTGTGTGTCTCTAAACTCTAATTATTGGGATCAGAGACCTGTGTTTCCCATCTGAAGGGATCAAAGATGTGTTCCACCACTCCTGGACCAAAGTCTTTCTCTATTTAGAGTTTGCCCTGCATCAGGCTTACCCTGAGCTCCGGGATCTGCCCGTTTCTGTCTCCAGTGTGCTGGGAGCTGGGACCAAGGGTGTACTCTTCTTGAATGGTGGGACCAAGAGTATGCACCCTCACTACCCCGCTCTGTATGACTCCAGAATACATAATACCACCAACTCCACAGTGCTCCACCCCCCCCCCCCCCGTCTCTGCTGAAGTCAAAGGCATGGGCCAATACCACAATTCTCTTGTATTTTACCTTAGCTCCACGTCTTCTCTACACCTGGAGGTCTGCAAAACCAGGCCGAATGGCTGTATCCTCTATTCCATTCACAGTGTTTCAGCCCTGCCCCCTGCCTTTTTTTTTTTTTTTTTAGTTAATAAATTTATTTGTTTGTTGCTTCAGGTTACATCCTTATCATATTGTCCTCTTTTCCCGCTTCCCAGCCCCACCCTCCCATGCTCTACCCCCTGACCCTTCCGTCTTGTTCCTCTGGGGTAGAGTGTCCCTGACTAACAGTCTCTCACCACAGATCAGGAGTCATATGAGGGCCAAGAGCCTCTTCATTCACCGGTGGCCTACGAGGCAGTACTGCCAGTGAAAGGTGTCTCCTTGCTACTGGGGGAATACTAAAAAAAAAAGACCAACAAACACACAAACCCACAAAAACAAAGAATATCAACAAAAACAGAGAGGAAAAAGAGAAGGGAAAAGGAAAAAGAAAAAAGAAAAAAGAAGGAAAAAGAAAAAGATAAAAAAAAATTATGTCCATGTTCCTTTTGGTGTGTTGGTTGTAGTACAGATATCCTGTACGATATAGTTAAAATCCTACTATAAGTGAATAGATGCCATGTGCATCCTTCTGAGACTGGGTTAGCTCACTCAGGATGAGCTCCTCTAGATCCATCCATTTGGTTGCAAATTGCATGATTTCATTGTTTCTTATAGCTGAGTAATATTCCATTGTATAGATGTACCACAATTTTTTAATCCATTCTTCAGTTGAGGGACATCTGGGTTGTTTCCAATTTCTAGCTATTACAAATAAGGCTGCTATGAACATAGATGAGGAGACTTCCCTATGTCTCCGTGAGAGGTCCTTTGGGTGTATACCCAGAAGTGGTATGGCTGGGTCTTGAGGCAAGGTTATTCCTAGATTTCTAAGATATCGCCAGACAGACCTCCATAGTGGTTGCACAAGCCTGCACTCCCACCAGCAATGGAGTAGGGTTCCCCTTTCTCCACACCCTTGCCAGCATGCGCTATCATTTGAGCTCTTTATCTTAGCCATTCTAACAGGTGTTAGGTGGAATCTCAGGGTCGTCTTGAGTTGCATTTCTCTGATGATTAAGGATGTTGAACATTTCTTCAGGTGTCTCTCAGCCCTTAGGGATTCCTCCTTTGTGAATTCTCTATTTAGCTCCATCTCCCATTTTTTGATTGGATTATTTGGTTTCTTGGCATTTAGTTTCTTGAGTTCTTTGTAGATTTTAGATAATAGCCCTCTATCAGATGTGGGGTTGGTGAAGATTTTTCTCCCAGTCTGTTGGTTGCCATTTTGTTCGAATGATAGTGTCCTTTGCCTTACAGAAGCTTTTCAGTTTCATGAGGTCCCATTTATTGATTGTTGATCTCAGGTCCTGAGCTGTTGGTGTTCTGTTCAGGAAGTTGTCACCTGTGCCAATGAGTTCGAGGGTTTCTCCTACTTTTTCTTCTAGTATCTTTAGTGTGGCTGGCCGTATGTTAAGGTCTTTGATCCACTTGGAATTAAGTTTTGTACAAGGTGATAGGTATGGGTCTAATTTCATTCTTTTGCAAGTGGACATCCAGTTGGACCAGCACCATTTGTTGAAGATGCTGTCCTTCTTCCATTGTGTGTTTTTGGCTTCTTTGTCAAAGATTAGTTGGCCATAGGTGTGTGGATCCATGTTTGGGTCTTCAATTCGATTCCATTGACCCACTGGTGAAGGGGCTGATAGGTTAATATAAGTTAGATTTAGTGAATATCTAAGTTTCTGATACAGACTCTTAATTCGGGGCATGAAGATCAACTGCTGTGAGCAATTAGCTTATCAGCTTATGGATGAAGTCAGGTGAAATGAGGGGAGTCTCTTTGGACTGAAAAACAAGGTTGAAGCCAGGTGAAAGAAGGAAAGACTTTATGACCTGGCATTGCTTTCAACTGCTAAGTGGGCAGAGCCCAAATTAAGCTGAAGCAGGTGGAACAAGGAGTGATCCTATTTAAGGACAAGTGGATGACGCCAGAGGGGCGCGTGCGTGCTAAGGGCCCCCGATATGAGAGAGCTCCGAGAGTCCTGCTGGAGAAAGTTCTGGTAGACCAATGGCCAGATCTCCCTGAGGCAGAAGGAAGCTGGTGAGCAGAGAAAGCCTCGGCAAGACAGCAAAAGGCCAAGGACTAAACCCTGTGGCTCAGCTTTTGCCTATAGGGGTTTGACCTGTCCGAACAGTGGCCTGAACGGAACTGTGGCCAGCTTTAAAGACTGAGGCAGAACGGCAGAGTTGCTGATACGAAGGAAGTAAGGTGGCCTACAGACGGCTGAGGTCTCCCAGAGAGAAGAAAGCCTCAAGCCTTATTTAAAGTGAGACTTCGATAGCCAATTTACCCTGACGAACCTGCGTCTGAGAGATCCAGAAAAAGGACTGCTAAGTGCGTTAAAGAGTCTACCCCCGAGACTGGTTTCCTGACGACTGAGGACCTGCCCCAGAGACTGTATCATTCTAAAAGGGTATGAAAGTAGTTGTTATGATTATCAATAGGTTTAGTGGATAGGTTAAAGGGGTTGTAGGAATTTATAGGATTAAGAGTTAAGAAATTAATGGTGTTTGTTATAAGTGAATTTAGTAAATAAATAAGAGTTAAATAAATAATAATTTAAAAGCTCGGTTTCACACTGGTCTGTTTCTATACCAGTACCATGCTGTTTTTATTACTGTTGCTCTGTAGTACAGCTTGAAATCTGGGATGGTGATACCTCCAGATGTTTTTTCATTGTACAGGATTTATTTAGCTATTCTGGGCTTTTTGTTGTTCCATATGAAGTTGAGAGTAGCTTTTTCCAGGTCTATAAAGAATTGTGTTGGTATTTTGATAGGAATTGCATTAAATCTATATATTGCTTTTGGTAGGGTAGCCATTTTTATTATGTTGATCTTACCTATCCATGAGCATGGGAGATCTTTCCATCTTCTAAAGGCCTCTTCCATTTCTTTCTTCAGGGGCTTGAAGTTCTTGTTATATAGGTCCTTTACATGCTTGGTTAGAGTTACCCCCAGGTATTTTAGGCTGTTTGTGGCTATTGTGAAGGGGGTTGTTTCCCTTATTTCTTTCTCGGTATATTTGTTTGTTGTTTAAAGAAGGGCTTCTGATTTTTTTTGAGTTAATTTTGTATCCAGCCACCTTGCTGAAGGTGTTTATCAGCTGTAAGAGTTCTTTGGTGGAGTTTTTGGGGTCGCTTATGTATACTAACATATCATCTGCGAATAGGGATAATTTGACTTCTTCATTTCCAATTTTTATCCCTTTGATCTCCTTTAGTTGTCTTATTGCTCTAGCAAGGACTTCAAGTATTATATTGAAGAGATATGGTGAAAGTGGACATCCTTGTCTTGTCCCTGAGTTTAGAGGAAATGCTTCAAGCTTCTCTCCATTTAATTTGATGTTGGCTACTGGCTTGCTGTATATTGCCTTTATTATTTCTAGGTATGGTCCTTGTATGCCCATTCTCTCCAGAACTTTTAGCATGAAGGGGTGTTGGATTTTGTCAAATGCTTTTTCTGCATCTAGCGAGATTATCATGTGGTTTTTTTCTTTCATCATGTTTATGTGGTGAATTACATTGATAGACTTTTGTATATTGAACCACCCCTGCATTCCAGGGATGAAGCCTACTTGATCATGGTGTATGATATTTTTGATGTGTTCTTGAATTCGGTTTGCTAGTATTTTATTAAGTATTTTTGCATCTATGTTCATGAGGGAGATTGGTCTGAAGTTCTCTTTCTTTGTTGGGTCTTTGTGTGGTTTAGGAATCAGAATGACAGTGGCCTCATAGAATGAGTTTGGCAGTGTTCTTTCTGTTTCTATGTGGTGGAAGAGTTTGAAAAGTAATGGTGTTAGTTCCTCTTTGAAGGTCCGGTAGAATTCCGTGCTAAAGCCATCTGGCCCTGAGATTTTTTTGGTTGGGAGATTATTAATGACTGTTTCTATTTCCTTGGGTGTTATTGGGCTGTTTAAGCTGTTAATCTGATTTTGATTTAGTTTTGGTAGGTGGAATTTATCGAGGAAATTGTCCATTTCGCTTAGGTTTTCAAATTTAGTGGAATATAGGTTTTTAAAGTAATGCCCGAATATTTTCTGGATCTCCTCAATGTCTGTTGTTATTTCTCCCTTTTCATTTCTGATTTTGTTGATTTGGGTTCTTTCCCTTTGAATTTAGTTAATTTGGCTAGGGGTCTGTCTATTTTGTTGATTTTCTCAAAGAACCAACTCTTGGTTTCATTGATTCTTTGTATAGTTCTTTTTGATTCTAAGTTGTTGATTTCAGCCCTAAGTTTGATGATTTCCTGCCTTCTGCTTTTCTTGGGAGTGTTTGTTTCTTTTTTTTTCCAATTCACTCAGCTTAGCTGTTAGTTCACTAATATGAGCTGTCACAATTTTCTTTTTGAAAGCACTTAGTGCTATGAACTTTCCTTGTAGCACAGCTTTCAATGTATCCCAAAGGTTTGGGTATGTTGTGTCTTCATTGTCGTTGGATTTTAAGAAGTCTTTGATTTCCTTCTTTATTTCTTCCCTGACCCAGTGGTCATCCAGTAAGGAGCTGTTCAATTTCCATGTGTGTGTAGGTTTTCTGTTGATTCTTTTGCTGTTGAAGACCAGCTTTATTCCGTGGTGGTCTGATAAGATACAAGGTGTTATTTCAATTATCTTGTATCTATTGAGACTATCCTTGTGACCAACTATGTGGTCGATTTTGGAGAAGGTTCCGTGGGGTGCTGAGAAAAAGGTGTATTCCTTTGTGTTTGGGTGAAACGTTCTGTAGATATCTGTTAGGTCCATTTGTTTCATGATCTCTGTTAGCCTCAATATTTCTCTGTTTGTCTTCTGTCTTGATGATCTGTCCATTGTTGTGAGTGGGGTGTTGAAGTCTCCCACTACTAATGTGTTGTGATCGACGTGCACTTTAAGTTTTAGAAGTGTTTCTTTTACAAAAGTAGGTGCCTTTGTATTTGGGGCATAGATGTTCAGTATTGAGATTTCCTCTTGATGAATATTCCCTTTAATGAGTATATAGTGCCCTTCTTTGTCTTTCTTCATTAACTTCAGCTGGAATTCTGTTTTGTTTGATATTAGGATGGCTACTCCAGCTTGCTTCCTGGGTCCATTTGCTTGGATAACCTTTTCCCAGCCCTTTACTCTGAGGCAGTGTCTATCTTTCGTAGTTAGATGTGTCTCTTGTATACAGCATAAGGAAGGGTCTTGCTTGCGGATCCACTCTGTAAACCTATGTCTTTTTATTGGGGAGTTGAGTCCATTGATGTTGATGGATATTAGTGACCTGGGGTTGTTATTTCCCATTAGTTTGGTATAGGTGGTGGTCCTGTGCCTCTTTTGGTTTAGTTGCTGAGGGGTTTTCTATTCCCTTTGTTTTCTTGGGTGGAGTTTTCTTCTCTGGATTGGGATTTTCCTTCTAGGATTTTCTGTAGGGCTGGGTTTGTGGGTAGATATTGTTTAAATTTGATTTTGTCATGGAATATCTTTTTTTCTCCATCTATGTTGATAGAGAGTTTTGCTGGGTAAAGTAGTCTGGCTGGGCACCTATGATCTCTCAGGACTTGTAGTATATCTGACCAGGCCCTTCTAGCTTTTAAAGTTTCTGAGGAGAAGTCAGGTGTAATTCTGATGGGTCTGCCATTGTATGTGACTTGACCTTTTTCTCTTACAGCTTTTAATGTTCTTTCTTTGTTCTGTACATTTGGTGTTTCAATTATTATGTGGCAAGATGAGTTTCTTTTCTGATCTAATCTGTTTGGTGTTCTGTAAGCCTCTTGGATTTTTATTGGCATCTCTTTTTTCAGGTTTGGGAAATTTTCCTCTATGATTTTGTTGAAGATATTTCCTGGACCTTGGAGTTGGGAGTCCTCTCTTTCCTCTATACCTATAATTCTTAGGTTCCATCTTTTCATTGAGTCCTTGATTTCTTGGATGTTGTGGGTGAGAGATTTTTTAGCCTTCTCATTTTCTTTGGATTTTGTACTGATTTCTTCCACTGAATCTTCCATTCCTGAGATCCTGTCTTCCATCTCTTGCATCCTATTGTTGATACTCACATCCGTAGTTCCTGTTCTCTTCCCTTGGTTCTCCACTTCCTCATTTAACTCTGACTCTGTTTTCTTTATTGTTTCTATTTCTACTTTCATGTCTTGTATGGTTTTGTTCATTTTGTACATTTCCTTCTCCAGCTTGCTTGTTTTTGTATGAAAATCTTTCATTGCTTTTTCCTTTTCCTGTTCAAGCTCTGTCACCTTGGCTTGGAGCTCTTTAATGGTGTTGTTCCTTGTTTTGACTTGTAGAATTGTGGCTTCTTTGAATTCCTTCATAGATTTAAGTTCTTCTTGCAGGGACTCTATCACTTTCCATAATGCAGAATTGTCAACGTTTTCATGTGTTTCTGTTGGTGTGTGGTCATCCGAATTGGATGAGCTAGGATAATTCTGCTTTGTTGGAGTCATATTTCCTTGATTTCTATTTTTTTTTGACCTTTGGCCATTGGATATGTTTAGCTGTCTGTTTTCTGTGCTTGGAACCACAGTGGATGATTTGGTGCAGGGGACAAGTTACTTGGCTATCTGTCGTTGCTTACAGGGGGATTTCAGGGTCACTGCGGTTTTAATCGCCTGAGGCACTGTGAGCTGGTGCAGCCTATTCCCAGGTTGTGAGTAATGGACCAGGATTGTTTCACTGCTCCCAATTCAGACTTCTCTATGTTGCACTCTGAGTTATCAGCCTGTAATGGTTCTGATGGTATGGACCTGTTTGCCCAGGCACAGATTCTGTGGGCTTTGTTTGTCGTCACTGAGGCTGACAGGGTCTGGCTCCACACCTAATATGTCTGGATTTTCCAGAATACAGCTATGGTCCCGGTTTCTGGTTTCTCACTAGGCTTCTCGCCACAGGGCTGGCCTCTGTGCCTGATTCCCTTCCTGTCTACGCTGCTACGGGTCCCCCTCCCTGGCTGCTAGGCCGTGAGTACCCCAAGCCCCAGATCCTCTGGCTGCCTGAGTGGTCATCTCTCCCCAGCAGCTCAGCCATGGGTGCACGGATCCCTGGCCCTGCCCACGCCTTTCTCTCTCCCCAGTTGACCTGCCATGGATTTGTGGGGTTTGGCCCTGCCAGCCGTGCTCCCCCCCCAAGCTGCGCTTCTGTAAGTGCGCGGGATTCGGCCCCTCCCACCTGCCTTTGTGTTCCCAGCTTCCCGCTGAGCCCCCTGTTTTTTCCTTGCTAAGCCTTCCACTATCTCGCAAAGTTTTTTAAGTGGGTATAAGTTCTACCTGAGGTGTGGGGAGCCCAATAGGCCAGCGATCTATGGCCAAGTGGATCCTGATTCTGCCTGCTGTAAGTTGGGATTGATCTTACCAGGCGCCTTTCCAAATGGGAGTTCCCGAATCCCGGGTTTAATGGCTTCCGTGTCTGCGAGAGATGGGGGAGTGCCTTGCCCTGGGACTTTTAACAGTCCCTTGGGAGCTGTGAGTGTTCCCGGGGGGTTCTAGTCCCTCCGGTTTTTGCACAGTGCCCAATAACTCTGTGTTTTTTATGGCTCTTTTTTCCCCACTTTCAAAATGCGTCAGTGTAGGTTGCCGCCATCTTGGCCCGCCCTGTAAACCTATACTTTTAAATGAGTTGTATAAGTACAATGCCTCATATAAGAGTTGAAATATTATTATTATGTGTCAAAATATAAAATTCTATACTAATGAATCAAAATTAATCTATTTTTGTATCATTATACAAAATTCTATACCAATGAATCAAAATATAACCTTATTTAAAGAATAACAATAGTTTTGAGTTTCAGAACAGATTCAATAATCTATCCTTGTATCTTATCATTTCTATATTATATACATATACTCCCCCTCTTTTTCTTTTCAAGTCTTTTCCCACTATATAAGAGAGAAAGAAGGATAGAGAAAAGAAAAAGAGATCTCTAAGTCTAACTTTCTATACCTTGCTTAACAAGACCATGTAACAATTTGTAACCATTACCTCTAAACAACAGCTATCATCCACCCCACTTTTTGATAATGGGATGTTGCTCTCTTAAAACTTCTTCCTGATGAATTGGGTTGCAGAAAACCTGTTTAGGGGCCCAAATAAAATGGAAAAAAATGGTTAAGCAAGTTAAATGTAACATTTGTTGTCCAGTCTCTATGTGCTCAGCAATTTGAATGTCCTGAGCAGTTTGTACTTCGAAGCTGGACTTTGGTAGGAAAGTTCAGTCCTTGAGGCTGGGACATCGTAGCAAGCTGTTTGAAGTTTTTCTTGATGGAGATTTTTGAGGAAACCGCTATTGAGACAGTCTATGAGGCTGGATCATTTGGGTTACTCGTCTTATTTGGACTCAGGTCCCATTTTTCTGAAAATATGTAATTTCTCACAAGTAACATATAGTTCTGCAGTTACCAAAATGCCTTGGATGTGCGGGATACACAAATCAATTAAGGAATATTTTCTGTTCTTTGAACAAAAGAAAGACATTTGTAAGTCTCCATTCATGCCATATAAAAACATGGCATGTTATAGTATTACATATATATGCTATATATAATCTATTTTAAATTGAAAATACAACATAAGACTGAATGGAGTTTAAAAATTCTCCTTTACAGTTGACATAAATTTATTAATTGATTAAAACAGGTTTATTATGTGTTGTTCTGGCTTTTTGTAGATTAGATGGGCCTCAAACTCAAAAGGAACCAATCTGTCTTTGTCTTTGTCTCCCATGTTTTGAGATCAAAGTTTTGCATTTATATATTTCTTCTTTCCTTTCCTCCTTTCTTTGGAGATTTAATTTCTATGTGGATATATTTATCCTTATTGAGACAGGGTTTCTCTTTGTAGCTTGGGCTGTCTTGATTTGCTCTGTAGAGCTCTGTAGATTAGATTGGCCTTTAACACACAAGAAAACTGTTTTAACCTTGTCTCCCGAGTTTTGAGATCAAGGTATGAATTTAATTAATTGAATTACCTTTATTAAACAGTAGCATTAAGTAAACCATTTTTCATTAGTTTGAGTTCCAATTCTCCCATGGAAGCTCCATTCTTAAGGAGATTGGTGTAAAATAGTATGTTATGCTATTTTATATTAGCTTTTCTTAATGGTTGGCTGTGGGAGGCATGCTGTTTGCATGTTCTTCCCCAGCCTAACTCTGGTTCCTTACATTGGTTAACAGAATATATCTCTTTCTCTCTTTATTTTTTTTCCCAGAGACAGGATTTCTCTGTATAGCCTTGTCCTGGACTCACTTTGTACACCAAGCTAGCCTTGGACTCACAGAGATTAGCCTGCTTCTGCCTCCAAAGTTCTGGGATTAAAGGTGTGCACCACCACACCCAGAGATTAACATATCTCTTTTAGAGGCAAAATGCCTCTTGAAACCAGTTCTCCAGCGGGAGCTCCACACCTAAGGAGACTGGGTTGTGACTCCTTTCTCTTTACATAAATTTAAGATTACGTGTATTTATCCCTTAAATCAATAAGGATGTTATTAAACTTAACATCAAAGAAAAATGTGTCATTTTTGAATTCTAGACTATCTTTAGTAAGCAGTCTTGTCTTCTCAGCAGGGTTCCTGCCCTGCGTCATTGTTTAAAACAGGATGGTCTAGAATCCAGAGATCTGCCTGTTTCTTCCTCTAGTGTGATGGGATTAAGGGAGTAAGGGTGTGTGCCAGTACCACCCTGCAAATATTTCACTTAAATCCCAGATATCAGTATCTCTGTAACCTTGAGAGCAACTTTGAACTGTAGTGACAATTCGAAATTTTCCCAAAATCTTCAAAAATATCTTATGTTTTAGCAATGGCAAACCAGAAAATATCCTTTCTACCTCACGATATAGGAAAATCAAAGACATCTAAACAAAAATCGAGCAAAAAAACAAACATTCTGAAAACTTTGGCATGTCTAACCATGCCATTCCATGCTGCAATTAAAGCTTTGTTCGTTATTCCTTGAAATTTAGTTGCAACTGTATTTCATTGGTGGACCTTTCCCGGAAAGCCCTGAGAAGCACCTCATAGCTAGGGAGCTCTTAGTTCCAGCTGCCATCAATGTTGCCTTATTTATCAGGAAAGGCCTCCCTCTTTCCTTCATTATGATTGTTGGCAATTTAGCATTCCATCTGTAAAGTCTTTCCTTTAAGGCTATCCTTGTCCGAACTTTCTCAAAAAAGATACACAGAACCACAATTGTCAGGGTAAAAACCATTTGTATGCTAAGAGGAACAAACTCAATTGGAATCCAAACGTATTGAGGCATTATGAATTCCTCCATTTTTAATCTAGGTGGTTAATTCTGCTCCCAAGCTCTGTTTAGAAGGCTGCCAGTTTTTTAGTATGTATGGAGAGCTAAGTTTTCCACCTTTGCTGCAAGGCAACAGCTTTTGTTAAGTTAGCCACACTTTTGAAATGCATTTGGGTTCAGTTCCCCACTCTTTGGCTAGGAAACTGGCTTTCATCCGGGCCTTCTCAGGCTGTAAGCATGGATTCTAATTGCCTAGTTGGGCGCCATCTGTAAAAAGAAAAATATGGCTAATTAAACTATTTAAACAGTATTCATATTATTGTTAATTGGTTTGGCATCCACTAATCTTTAAGCAGACATTAAAAATGAGTACACACAGAGACCACATGGATTTTGACAAGCCTTGGCCTGAGTTGTGCAATCCTAGCCCATCTAAGCTAGCTCTTAAGTCTATTACCCAAATATGACCCCATATATACATATGCCCCCTTGGACTGCCATTCTCCACACTATGCCGATGTTCCTGGCCATGTGGAATGAGGTTCTTTTTTCTAACCCATGGCGTGTGTCTTCTTCTTCCTCCTGCTCATGGCTGGAATGAATTCTTCTTTCTGCTCCTGGCTGGAATGAATTAACCCTCTGTCTAAAGCACAGGCTTCCTCCTCTAATCTCAGGAAGTCCCACCTTTCTCTGTCTTTGCCCAATCTCAGGCCTCAGCATTTATTTAACCAATCAGAGTCAATGTAAGTAACAGACAGCAAACAGGACCAATTAACATTTAGAATGCTTAACAGTACCCCAACAATAATCTAATCTGGTTATCTATAAAATGAGTTTATTTTTATATTTCATAATAAAAATCTGTATCTGCCACTAGTGTACAAGCTTGGAAGGTGTACCACATGACCAGACGTTGATTCTCTGGTAGCCAAGAGGATTCCCACTTCAGTGTCTCTGCCTGCCCCCATTGCCTGTCAAGGGATCATTTTGACCTTGGACTTTTAGCTGGTAGCCAGAAGCTCTGGCTCATATTTAGGTAGGCATCTAGCTCAGAGTCTGACTGTGCAGCCTTGCTGGAAACAAAAAGTGGAAGTCAGTCATGTGTCACATGTGACAGCTCTTCTCTTGGAAGAAATGTCAGGGAAGCATTATGGCACAGACCTCTAGGGGGGGCAGCAGCCACCATAACCCAGCACCCACCCCATGGTGGAAAGATCTTGGGGGTGATATACTCCTTGCCTCATATAAAACAGAAATGGAGTTTACATTGGTTAGGATGTATTTGATCAAAATGAATCAATTGACACGGACTGCTGAAAATCCAATACCCTGACATACTTTATCTTATCAGGTATCTGTGTGGATTATATACCTGCCTGGTGATTTTATCTCAAAATGTCCAAGTAATAAGAAGTACACATATTAAAGGAGAATGAAGGACAAGAAATTTGAGGTTAGAGGAGCAACATCGGAGTTGGAATGTAGGTAATTCAGTTGAACAAGTTAAGATTCTTTTTTTTGTTCATCATGTTGTTTTTAACTATCAGTTTATTTGAGATACATGATAAGACCTACTGATGGTATTTCCCGGGTACCAGCATTGTCCTGCAATTCTGCCTATATAGGGAAGGAACCTCTTTTCCCTTCCTTTGTCAGGTTTGTATTGTTCTCTCTTCCAGTGCTATCTCCGCTCTCATGTGTGACTTTGATCACAGGTACAACCTAATTCTTGTGGTTATTTGTGTGCTACAAACAAACAGATAGTACCAGCCTGGACTACACAGGTAAGTCTGTTATGAAAATTAAAAGAAAAAGACAATCCATACTATCTTAATTCTGACCTCTGTATTTTCATTTAGTTAAATTCCACATAAAACCAGATGTGAGGTTTTAAGCTAAAACATTCAGGAGTGGCCACCTTTAAAGAGGACTCTGACAAGGACAAGCCCTCAAAATCCTTCTAATGTCATAGTTCACTGAGTGAACTCTGAAGCCAATAGAAACAGGGTCATGAAGAAGTCTCAAGGTAATCTCCATTGACAGGAGTATATAGGCCTGGGGCATTCAGGAAACAGAACTGGGATCTCCCATGGCAACTCTCTGGAAAAATCATACAGAAGTCTCATCTGTGATAATCACATGCAAAAATGGGGTGTCCTAAATCAGAGTTGACAACAATGACAGAACATAGCACATTCAGAGAAAGTTATAGTCAGCATTGCCAGTATTTCCCTGAGGAGTAACTATATCTTTCCTACATTCTTTCTATAGCACAATACCCAAGAATGTATAGGGAGGGAGTTGCTAAGGCAGGGAGCTCTTGCTTTTCCTGACCCTGCAATTTGCCTCTCTGAAGCACATTTGGAGAACTGCAGGAAGCGTCCCAGAAGCCTCTCCATGCCTTGCTGAGGTTTGTACCAGGAGAGCACTTCCCTAAGGGAAAAAGGAATCGTGATAAGCCTGACCCAGAAACAGTGCCTTAGTCATCAGAGTACAGAGCAGAGTTGTCACTCAAATCCTGGAACCTTGACTACATCCAAGGGCATCTGAGAAGGCTGAAAGAGACACAACTGATGCTGTTTAATAGCAGTTACAAAGAGAGACTAACTTGCCTGTACTGTGAGCTAAAACAGCCCCAATGTCTCAAGGACACCTAAGTATCCATTATGGTCCAAGATGGCAGGTATAATGGTGCCATGAGGCATCCAAATGGCTCAGAAACAATATGAGTGGAGAAGGGTGATCTAAAGGATCAAATAAATAATCTCTCCTGGGAAAAAGATGTTTGTGTATGGGTTTTTAATTTAGAATTTCAAACATGTTAAATTTTTTCCTTAACTAAATAGTTTTGACCCATTATGGTCAAAGACTTACACCTAGGAAGCACTGGGTTGCTCAATAAAATATGCCTTCTAAATTTCTAAATTAGAATTGGGAAAATGAATTTTTTCTTTACTTTTTGATAGTGTCTCTTTTACTCAGGTTGCTATCAAATGTGCTCTGTAGCTAGGGAAGACCTTGAACTCCTCATCCTTCTGTCTCCATGTCCCAAGTGAACACAGATGTACCCTAGAACTAGGGGAACTGATTGGCACTGAGTTAGTAATTCCAGTTTTCTAAGCCACGTGTGTGCTTGCTATATTGAGATCATTTCCTGTTTCAGGAAAGCCTAGATTACTGACAGTCTAGCCAGTATAGCTTCCTGGATATTGGGCTTCAGGGTACAGCATAAAGAGTCAACCCAACAGCAACACAAAAACAAAAGGAGGGTTCATGGGAGTGTAAGGGTGAGGTTGGAGGAGATACTGAAAGAGAATCATCAACTCAAGGTACCAACACTGAACAGAACAAAATAAATGGAAACAAAAAAAATGGTCTGGAAAAACTACATCATGGTCTGAAGAAACTGCAAGCTGGAGACATTTCTGATCCCTCCTAGAAATGCCCCTGGCTTACATCTCAGACATGCTCAGGGCATTTAAAGAGCATCAGGCAAAATTCAAAGACTTTATGACAGACTCCTAGGATAGATATAACAGAATACTGAAGAACTCAACCCCTTAAACAAAAGAAACCTATTTTCTGAGAGTCTAGTTCAAGATAAAGAATGGTCTGTTTCTCCCAATGTTTCTCACTTCAGCAAGTGGATGTCTGTTTTCTCTTTGTGTCTCTACAAAGTCTTCCCATTGTGTATCTGCAACTTTGTCTCTTCTAATTGACACAGCCATGTGCTAGACTGAGTGGTACCATTACAATCTTACTTTGACTTAATCAGCAGATATTCTCACATTCTGAAGAGTCAGTAGTTAGGACTCCAATATAAGGAACTTGGAAGTGTGTGTGTGTGTGTATCAGCCCAGTGTCAAAGCTGATACAGTTTTTCTACTTGCTGAGTTTAAGCCTTCTGCAGTGTTAATTTCTTTTATTGTTTTTATGACACTTGCAAATATTTCTGAGTAGAAACTTATTTCCTTCACAGTGTCATATGGTAGTTTCAGCTCATACATCCTTGCCATATGTCATGTGTCTAGCTTAGCATCAATAGATGAAAGTCTGCAAATATTTTTGCATCAACAGAAACATCCTGACTGACTTCAGATATGCCAAGCCAAGTAGAATGTTTTTCTGGAGAGTTTCTGCACTTAACTTTGGATCTAAAAGGTTGTTAGCTACACTGACATTTTGTGATACTGAGCAGGCTCTTTAGATTTAAAAAGAAAGATTTGCCGTCTTCTGGGATGTGTGCCAAGGGGACTTTTTCCCAGTAGCCTTCTCTGGACATGTTGGACAATTCACTGTACCAGCAGGGGAGTGACCTAGGCAAGCACAAGTTTGTGTGGCACCCCTGACCAGTTGCTGGAGTGGGGTCATGTGGAACCATGGAGTAGGAACAGTCTAGCTGCTAGGCTCTATCCCAGCTCACTTCATCTCCCTCCAGCTCTGTACTGGAGATATTCCAATTTCCAGCCACAGAGATAGACTGCTGAATCACAACCTAGGAAGGGGCTTCCTAGGGCAAAATGCTGGATTGCCAATGCATCCTTTACCATGATGGCTGCTTTAGTATAGCCAGCAGCTTTCACATCTTCAGACATCTTTCTGATCATATGATTTCCTCTTATTCCTCTTCACATTATTTTATATTAATTATCCTTGTGATTCCAGTCTTTTATTATTAAAGTTATTGTGAAAATTGAGACAAATTATGCTTCAATATAACAAAAAAGTCATCCATCTTGACAGTACACACTTATCCACTATGAACAGTACTAACTATAGTTCATATGTTTATCTACAGAATCATTAAATTTTTATATACTATTTTCACTTCATTACTATTATTATTATTATTTGTTATTTATATGGACATGTATGTGTGTGAACATGGGTGCAAGCCTGACATGGTGCACATTAGGTTGAAGGGAAGTTTTTGGTAGTGCTTCCCATCTACCACGGGAACCAGGGATGGAGTCCAGGTCATGAGCTTTGTGTGGCTTTTATCAGCTTTCCAGTTTGTCTACATTATGAATCTCGTGAGCATCTGCCCTCTTCCAAGAAGTTGTTTCAATTGAGAAGAAATTACTGAACATCATCCTCTCTTAACATCCTCTCTTAACATCCTCTCTTAATACTCTTCTTAACTCTCTCATAATCCTCTTCTAGTTTCAGGACTTACCCATCCCACATATATATGCACATGTGTAAAAATTAAATGTAAGATTTGTTTATGACAGAGAATATTCCATAATATTTAGATGCCATTCAAGTTTCTCAGTTGTCCTAGGAATATCATTTATATCAAAAATGTGATTCAAAATTACTTGGCATCCAGCTGTTGGGTTGTTGAGAAAGTACCTCCGAATTAGCATTAGACTTAAAATATGAAACATAGGTCTTTATATTTATCTGATAAAAATCAATGAGATGTCTATCTCCTGACCTGTATTGTGCTTGTTTTTGTTTTTGTTTGTTTTCTGGAGGCTGAGAGAGCTGTGCTTACTGGTGTTTTGGTGGCTGTGTGGAGGCAGCAAAGCAGTATGTCACCTTCATCTTTATTGCCATTCCCAACTTAATTTCACGCTCCACTGATTCACAAATGGTAACAGTAGAGCTGAGATCAACACAGTGGTAGACTACTGGGGGGAAAGCCCCTAATCTCTTAAGTGGTCATCAGGCAAATGTCCAGAAACACTGTTATCTGAAACAGCAGTTACAGTGGAAACACTGATGATGGGAGATAACAGCCACAGAGCTAGAGGAGAATGCTCGGTCACTGATGCTTAAATGTTTCATATTGCTTTCCTAGGTGCTGTTCCTATTCATTTCTGCAAAGGGACCATTACCCAGAAGATGTTAAGTGGCCAGCAGGTACTAATATATTAAGTTAACTGAATAGAAATGGATTACAGAAAAGCCCCATCAATATTTTAATAAGAACAATGCTTCAGGAGCCTATAGAGTCCAAATACATTGTCTTTATTTTCTGGCCACATCTTTAAAAAATATTAGTCATACTTATATAGCACTTTGAAATAATAAAGTGTTTTCCTATTTATTACCTGATGTTTTAAGAGGTAGAGATGTACTGGGGCCTTATTTAGCATCATATACTTATCATCATAGCATTATCTCATTAGATTTTCCCAAGAGCCATACAGAAAGGCATTCTGTTTGGCCTATAACTACAAGAGAAAACAGAGGTTGAATTGGTCAGGAAATCTCCTCACACTTAGGTGAGGCATTTGCTAAGAAGAGTCAGTCCTTTCTGTTACATTGGCTGTCTTGTCAACTTTCCATAGATTTCAAAGGACACTGTGAACATTTCTTGATTAGCCTGTTTTTACAGTATTAGATTATGCTCTAGTGCTTCTTCTTCCTGATATACTTCCTTCCATCCTCAAATCTCTTTTGGTAGCAGCTAGGAAGAGGCTTCAATGTGAACTTCCATGGAAAAGTCCATTCTCTCTATTAGAAGGGTAAGGAGAGGACCAGGGTCTGGTGACATGTATCTAAAATTCTTCTGAATTTTGAGAGATGCAGAGTAGTATGTGTGTTCCCTAACAGCTTCACCACACGAAGTTAAGCGTTTTGTTTTTGCAAGAGAAAATAATATTGATTCTCTTTTGCTCAACATGTGAAAAATAACATCAACAAAATTTTGTTTTCCTTCCTTCCACCATTTGTAGCCCATTGAAAGCCCCACCTGCATTTGAATCTTAAACATCCTCCACAGAGTCATCACTTAGGGAATTATCTTCATCTGACCTCCTCTATCTCAGTATTCACATGGATAACAATGGTGCTACACAATAGTGATGGGAGAATTGAGACAGATCCAACCACAAAACGAACTCAGTCTTGTTACTTAAAAAGGTAGACTTAACTGGCCGTGTTCCCTTTAATCCCAGAATTTGGGAGACAGAAACAACTGGATCTCTTAGGCCAGAGGCTAACTTGTCTATACAGAGAGTTCTAGAACAGCCAGAGCTGCATAGTGAGAATTTATTTCAAGACAGAGAAGGAGAAGGAGGAACTGTGGTCTTAAAAATGGCCTTTAGTGCCAGTTGCCAGATACTGCTTCCCCTTGTGATCATTTGACCCATAACCTCTCCTTCCTTTTCTGCCACGGTGCAGCCCAAGAAATTAGTAAGCGTTGAAGACCAATCCAGAGACCACCTTGAGCTCCTTTCTTCAAAGGATGCAGTATGGTTGCAGGTAAAGCAGTTCTCCAGGGCTTATGGTTCTGTCTCTTGTCCTTGAATCTTCAGTTGCTGGGAAGATGCTATTTGTAGATACCTAAATTTATGTTATCTTGCAATCTACTCAGTGTATTCTTCCTCCCCACCTCAAACTGTTCTTTCTCCAGATTGCTCTAATTCCACTTCTTACCATTAGAAATATTTGCATAATTATGACAGTTAAATAAATAGGATTCTTAGTTCTACCATTAGCCCTCACCTGGGACCTCTATTTTCAACCCTGTGAACAGTTAAACATAAACTCAATTTATTTGCAGTTTTGTTTTAAACCTCTTTGGATTGACAGTCTATTCCCTGCAATAATATTAGCTCATATATTAACCAGGTTCTTAGAATGGGATCACTTAAAAACATGAGGATATACAGGGCTGTCTCTCCCCACAAACAGATACGATTCAGACTTCATGAGCTAATAATAACAAAACACTTAGGAGAACTTTATACCTTTGCATGTATATGGGGGCCTCCCCAAAAGAGTAAATCTAAATAAATAACCCAAGCATGAAACCTTAATGCCTTTGGACAAAGAATGATACATTTGCAGAAGATTGACAGGATAAATTAATCTCTAAGCAAAGGTAGAAAATTACAGGGACATCACTCAGAAATATAGATCTAGGAATCTAGTGAAAAATTGGCATTAGCTGGGATCTGCTCATTCAGGTTCATTGAAGACCCCCATTACCAATCTAGGTGACCAAGGCTATTGTGCAGTATTGGTATGTGAAGGGCAATTCCTTCAAAGCAAACTGTATGGCTTGCACATGCAGGAAAAGTCAGACTGAATGGCCCTTTTCAAAGTCCAAGTAATTTCAATATGAAATAATCATACCAATTTGGCACAGTTCAAGATGGTACATCTCTAACTCTGTGTCCTTTAGTACCCAGCACAAGACCTGAAATGAAGGACAGTCAAGGTAACTATTGATAAGTTCTGAAAAATATTCAATTTTTGTCCCTCCCACATCCTGTGATTCCCAACAATATCTATCCTAATGAAATTGCCAACATCTGTCTCTTGGATTTTAAAACTTTTCCTATAAGGGTGTTTGGGTTATCAGGCAAACGTACTATCCTGACAGTAATGCAGATATTCTAAAGAGATGCTTGTGTACTCCTTTTGGCTATCAGAGTATTAAAACAATCGTCTCCGAGACAAATTGGAATGTCTCCAGGAATCTCTCAGGAGAAGATAAAAGATGTTGAAGCCTGGTGCCAGGCAGAGGAGGTACTTGCCTCTGAAGAAGAGATTTCCAACAATTCTGACCATTTGTCAGACCATTTTATAGGAGACATTGAAGTTTAGGCAGTGATGCTTGGGACCACACCTTGACCAGGACTAGTTATGCATATGTTGTCTTCAATTTAGACCTAAACATCATGTCAGGACCTAAAGATGGATGTGTGTGTGCGCGCGCGTGCGTGCGTGCGTGCGTGTGTGTGTGTGTGTGTGTGTGTGTGTGTGTGTGTGTGTGTGTAAGCATGGTAGGGCAGTTACTGAACCTTTTTGTTCCTCTTCCTGTGGTTGAATTCCTGTTTTCTGTTCTCCACTGTTATTTGTCTGTTTAATTACCCTACTGAGGATAGGGTGCTGAGCCTAGCTTGTTAATGCTGCCAGAGTTCAGGCTCCAATCCTAATAGCTCCAACAAGGGCTGTATGAGTTTGCAGGTGGGTCTGTCATTTACCAGATAACTAACCTTAGGGAGTGTTTTGATCATTAGTTTTCCTCTATCTAATATGGAAATTGTAAAAGCACTTATACTACTGGAGTATAAAATGAATAAATATTCCTGACATGCTTCGGATGTCAGTGCATACATATTGGTTGGAGGGAAATGCAAAATGAGGAGCACTAGACAAATCTCTCCCCAGTTACCAATGTGCAGGAGACGTCCTACACGGGAACTCTGTTTGCTCTTCAAATCACCTTTTAATCTGAGAGTCTGTATTTCACCCCTTGGGACCTTACTGTCTGCATTTGAAACTGACAGCTAATCTAGACTGTGCTAATGGTGACTTGCTCTGAGCAAATCAGCTTCTTTATACTTTTATTTCTTGGTTGTGTTTTTTTCTAACTTTGTGGGCTCTTACAGGCTTAATGGGTCGCCTCTCTTATAAGATTTGGCATCTTAACAGGTCTCTTAGAGGGCCCAAACAATTGTCCTAAAAATGAAACATTTAGGAACAGAGCAGGCAGGCTGGTAGTCCTGGGTCCTGCAAGGATTTCCATCACCAAGATCACCCCGTGCTGGAGACCAAACATTAGAGGCATTCACTCTGACAGTCTGAGACTCTTAATGGGGCCCTAAGTTCCACTTAGATTGTCAGTGTTCTCTTGCCCTTCTCCCAGTACCCATTGTCTTTCTGGAATACCAGAAATGCTGCTCTTCTTGTCTTGCCTCAGAGATCAGAGACTGCCATCATTGTCATTGTGCCTCTGAATACTTCAATCCTGCTGGTTTCCTGCGAGCTCTGATGGAACTCTCAGTACCAGCTCCCTGTGCTCACCTATCGCACAAGGCTGGTATCCACTTCTCTACCTACTTTCCTAGAATGTCCCTTCTCTGCCACCATTTAAATATCGCATACCAGGGAGCTTTATGTCTTTCATGCCAGCTTTGTTTTTACAGTGGGTTCGCATCTCACAGAATGCAAAGTTAGAGAAAAGCATAACCAAGAAAAAACAGTACAGAGAAGCTGAATTGCTCAGAGCAGTTCAGGAGAACAGGGGCTGCAGAGCAATGTGTCCTTTAAAAACAGGAAGCTTAGAGACATTATTCAATGTACATTCATATTGGAAAGCACTTCAGGAGTGAACACATTTCTGAGCACACTCTTAAGAATGCATTCTTGAGCATGCTCAGTGTGAGGTTATTGTTTAAGAAGGAAGGGTGGTCAACACATTTGGGGAGCTGCTTAGCTTAAGGTCATGGAGTATGAAAGGTTAAAATGAAGACCATGGATATGCTCACTAAGAACCAACCATCATAAAGTTGGCAACTAGGGGGCCAGAGAGATGGCTCAGCAGTTAAGAGCTCTGGCTTTTCTTCCAAACCAGCCAGTTTGATTCCCAGCACCCACAGGGTAGCTCACAACTGTCTGTAACTCCAGTTTCTGGGAGTCTGACACCCTCTTATCTCTGTGGGCACCAGGTTTCTGTCTGACACCCAGATGTGTCTATAGAAAAAATATTTATACACATAAAACAAATACAATTTAAAAATTAAAAAAGGTAGTGTCTAGGGATGTCTCTGGGCATTCTTAGCTTTCTTTAAAAGTTTTAGTTGGGGAAAAAGAAGACACTTAGAAATTGTATTAACATGAGAATTTACTGCTAGGTCTGCTTCATTTCACTTATTTAAATTTCCTGTGTGAGAGTCTAGTATTTCAAACATTTTCTTGAAGATTTAAGCTTCTTATAATCTTCAGTTTGATATAAATGTATATTTCAGTGAAACACATTTGTTCTTTCCATCCTCCATACAATAGACACAAAAATGTAACAAGGCCAACTAACTTATTTTCAAACTTCAATCATATTTTAAACTGTAATTATTTGGGATGTAAGAGCACAATAGTCAAATTTCCAGTTGTGACTACTGAAGAATATTTCAGCAATCTCGGTATAATAACTCTCATACATAGAAGTCTTTTAAGCACTACCTATTATTTTCTGGAAAGAAATGCAAGGAGAAAAGGTGAGTTTTATTAACATTGGTTGCATTGACTGCTTTCATTTCCAATAAATAAACATCATCCAAATCGAAACATATATGGATGCCAAGGGAAGAGTTCTATTGATAGAGTAGGTCCAAATGTCAAAACCATGCAGAATCCGTAGTTTTGGAAATGTGCTCCAGGATCCAAATGTCATAAACCTTCAAGTGACCTTTGTGTTCCAAGCAGTTACCAAATGGCCAAATCTGGTTTGTGTTACCATGGAGACACACTTTGATGGAAAGACCTCTGATGGGGTTGAGCAGCGTGAATGATTAGCAGGCAGTGTTGAGATAAATAAGAATTTGTGTCACTGTAGGGCTCTCTGCAAGGGATTAAGCATGTGTGCGCAGTGCAGATAGCATTGTTTAAGAAAATACCTGATATGGCTAATGTCTGTAAATGAAGAGCAGGTCAGAAATGCTTCAATGCTTTCCTAATATAAAAATTACAGGATGTAAAAAAGATGTCAGTGGAATTTAAGAACAAAAGTTAGCCACAAGCATGGTTAGTAAGTTTCTTAACAAATAGTTGATATTCTAAAATTATTACATAATAAGGTTATTACATTTATCATAGAATTCTCATCCATGCCCATGATAAAAATGATTTTTTTCTTATTGATAGGAACTGGATACATGGATCAATTGAATTCATGATCCAATATTTGTATCTAGTATATGAGGGGCATTCCTAAAAACAAAAGGGGTTCAAAGACAAGATACCATTATCTGTTCTCAAGAAGTGACGTCACAGAAATTAAACTGCAACTCTACTTCTGGATTTCTGGAACTAGAAACACCAGGCATTGTTCATGAATGCTGAAGAAAAGGTATTGTTTTCTGGTCCTACAATTATCATTACCAAGCTGGCTTTATAACTGCATCTACAAAAACAAAAACAAAAAACAAAAACCAACCAAACAAAAAAGCCAATGGACTGTAAAGAAATTACAATACACTGAATATAGTGAAAACTACCGAACTCCATGAGTGAGGGCCCATTGCTGAGCTTCACTGTGAACTCAGATCTTAGATCAGAAGCAAGACCAGGTGGGGCACTATGGTGGTAGGTAAGTCATTCTGCAAGCCCATAAATGATAGCTCTTATGGAAGGGTTGTAGGCGGGAAAAACAAATTGGTATTCTGAGCAAGGATCTACTCCCCACAGTAAGAATAAAACAGTTCCCCTCCTGTGATGGAAGTGACTCATTGAAATCAATCTGTCGTCAGCTAGCTGACTGGTCACTTGAGACACATGGTTATCCCAGATGCTCTGTGTTGGCCCCGCTGCAAGTGGCTGAAGTCAGGCCACCCTGGGTGAGTGGAGGTCCATGTTACTGAGTTTATGTATAAACTCTACCCCTGGTGTGATGGAAACTTTGTTCATGAGTCCGTTGGGTGATGACATGGATGCTTAGGGAAAAGGATGATTAGTGGTCACTGAATGGTTCATCCTACCTATTTAGTTCTTAAATTCTTTTTTTGTTGAAATCGTCTTTTTGAGTATTCATATGTTATACAAATATCTGTGTATTTTGCCCTTTCTAAAATGTGTATCCTCATACCTCCTCCCAAGACCTCTGTTTTATTTTATTTTATTTTTGTTTGTTTGTTTTCAGACAGGATCTCACTGTGTAGCCCTGGCTGACCTAGAACTCATAGAAATCCAGCTGCCTCTGCCTCCCAAGAGCTAGGATTGAAGGTGTGTGTCACCATACTCAGTCCCCATGGTCACTTTGTCACCCGTCTTCCAATCATCCTTCTTCTAAATCCATGAGCACCCTATTACAGTTCATAAATGGTACACAACCATTCCTCAGCATCCTTCCTTCCTAGCACATTGAGCTAGGAACACTGATTCTGCCCATTGGAAGGAATTCTCTTTGTTTTACTTCAGGAACATTCTAGAAAACAACTCTGCTCTAGAGCTGTAGTTGTCCACTTCTGGAAAGTGTCTGTATGTCACATAAAACCATATTCAGATCAAGTTTGAAATTTCTCACCTGCCCACTGATGTGAGGGCAGAGGTTCTGGCTACTTGAGAGGAGGAAGTGTGGAAACTGTGGGGACCTTGGACAATTGTCTTTTCCTTTACTTTGCTCATGCATCAAGGGCTTGGTGCTGGGGTGATAATTATGTAAGTCCAACTTCATAGTCTGCCAAGAGATGCCTGAAAATACAGTGCATTCCACATATAAAACAAAATAAATGGTAGATAAAATATAGCCAATAAGCATAATAAAAAATCAATACAAGAGTAGCAGTAATAACACATGTGATAGCTAATCTTGGTTGTCATCTGGGGTATATTTGGAGTCATCTAAAACTCAAGATGCTTGGTCGTGTTATGGGGAATTTTCTTAGTCAGATTATTTGATGCTGAAAGAACCATGCTAAATCTGGGCCACAACTTTGGGAGGCAGCCCACAGAAAAGGACATGGAAGAAGGACACTTTGCTTTTTGTCTGCTTACTCTTGCTCTCAATGGTGACTTCATCTATCCCGTCATTGAAGCAATCCTTAGCCAGTATTAAAACCTGTTTGTTTGGGATTCCAACATAGACTGAAGATCAGCAGCTCCCAGGAATCCTCCAGGGTTCCAACAGCAGATTGGGACTGCTGAGACCACCAGCCTTGCAGACAGGATGCTTTCCAGATTCTTGGCTTTTCCATCACGAAAGATCCATTGTTGGACTCCCCACCCTCACCGTCATCATCAGGGAATAATGAATATCTGAGGACATTACTATGTTTAACCTTGTATAAACATTATATGGTGTATACATTATTCAATGACACCTGGTACAAAATTCATATGCATGGTTTTATATCTTTTCAATATTATTTAGAGGGTGGAAGGGCGGGATAGGAAGGGGGAATAGGGAGGGGTTTGTGACTGAGATGTAACTTGAAGAAAAAAAATAAAGTATTTAAAAAAATAATATTTTTAAAAGGAGAAAGAACTTTTGTTTCAGTCCAGAAAAGATGAGATCCAGATTGTTGACAGAGCAGGAGTTGTTCTAAAACTTCCAGGACAGCCAGAGAGAGAGAGAGAGAGAGAGAGAGAGAGAGAGAGAGAGAGAAAGAGAGAGAGAGAGAGAATGGAATGGTGGTGAGATTCTCTCTGTGGACAAGATGATCCGAGGAGCACAGGAAAGCCACACAGGTAAATGTTAGGTGGAGATTATATCAAGACTCCAGTCTTCTGTGGCATGAGGCTAAGCCTGTTAGCAAAGCTATTCCTTACCTTTTTATATAATTTATTTAAATGGAAAATTGGTGTTTTAGTTGCGCATATGTCCATGTGAGGGTGTCAGATCCCCTGGAACTGAAGATACAGAGAGTTGTGAACTGCCATGTAGGTGCTGGGAATTGAACCTGGGTCCTCTGGAAGAACAATCAATGCTCTTAACTACTGAACCATCTCTCCAGCCCCTATTATTCCTTACTTTTGAAAGAAACTGAAGGCTGTGATAAAAAGATTTATGTGACAGCTATTGCTCCTTACTGAGCACATGACTATTTAAAGCCATAACCTATCTTTTATTTATTTTATTTTATTTTTTGGTAGTGGTGGTGATGGTGGTGCTGGGGATGGATCCCCAGGCCTTGTGACTAGATGTATGACAAGTACTCTATCACTGAGCTCCAGCCCCAGGAAAATACAATATGACTGGCCAAAGGAGAACCTTAGGCCTTATTCACTGTATCACAGAGCTGTACTGTTAATCCCATACCCACTTTAGCATTCTCAATTTTCTAAAGTCCCCAGAACACCAACTCTAGTGTCTCAGGGCATATCCCCAGAAGTCTTCACTTGAGCTCCAGTCCCAGCTCCTCCTATTTTGAAACCTACTAAAAGGAGCAAATGATATTTTACCTAAACATCAAGTGACTCCTCTTAGATGAACTAAATAGGAAAGACTGGTGTTGCTGTCTTCTTGATGTGCTTAGCATCGTAAGCAGTAATCAATGTTTTATATCAGAAATGACATGACAAATGATGCTTTAAAAAAAGGAGGGGGCTTCACACTTCTGAGAGCTGAGATGCTGAGGCAGTTGCAAGGTCTGTGTGGGGCCTCCTGGAAGCCAAAGGAGGGGGGCAGACCCACAGTGTAGCTTTGAACTTGTAGTTCTTGTGTGCTTGGCCATACCATTCCTAGGAGTTTTAGCGGAGGAAGTAAATTTTGAGTCCTCACAGGAGTCCTTCTCTAGAAGCCTGGGAGAGTCCAGCCTACATCCCAGTATCCTCTGACCTCTGCTCAGTTCAGTGGCCTTGGGCATGGCGGGCATTCTGGTGAGTGGTGCAGCAGGCAGGTTTGTCCGGGGAGTGGCCTGACCTAGACAAGGAAGCTGAAGAAGCTGGGAAATCTGCCCTTGTGACTAAGGTGATTTAGCCTGAAACTGCAATTGATAACGAGACCGTGAGGCACTGACCCAGGAGGCAGATCCTCCTGAAGCATCGCCCGAGCCTCACAGTCACGGTGCCTGGAAGTTGTTCTTACTGGACTGAGATGGTTGTAGGATGCAGGACCTTGGCAGGGCCAGGGCTGTATGGGCTCCTCGTGGGTGGCTGTAGTATTCATTTTTGCAGATTAATCAATAATGAAGTGATTTTCTTCCAGAAAATGGAAAACTGTGTGCTCTGTGATGCATAATTTCTAAAAAGATCTTATTTATTTTTTCAGTTTTGTATGTGATAGTTTCGTCTGTTTGTCTGTATGTGTCCTGCATGTGTGCTTGGTACCCACAGAGACCAGAAGAAGGTGCCAGATCCCCTGCAACTGAACTTATGAATGGCTGCAAATCTTCATGTGGGTTTTGGGTACCGAATCTTTGTGCTCTTAACCACAGAACCATCTCTCCAAAGCTGGGTATATAATTTTCAAAAAATATACTATGTGCAATCGACTAGAATACAATTTGCTATTCTTGGTGGGCAGTCAGATATCTAGCTGTTTGGGGTGAAAAGAACACAGGAGTACCAAATGAGCATCCTTGTTTGTAGTTTGAGAACGTTAATTCTTCCCCACTTGTCTGTCACGATTAGGTGAGATACTGCATAGGGAAACTCCTAGGGAAGTAACATTATTTGATATTACTTGTTCTGTAATCCTTGATTTTCAGGATTGTCTACAGTAGAAAGTGATACAAGATACCTGCTTAGCCACTTCTTCTTAACTCTTATATCTACGACATTTAATGAGAAATCTCCTCAGTGTGGGATAACTCAGGGAAAATAAAATATGGCTGAACTAAGGAGATCCTTAGTCTTTATGCACTGTATCACTGAGCTATCCTGCTAACTCCATACTCACTTTGGTATTCTGAATTCTCCAAAGTCCCCCAGAATACCAACTCTGGTCTATCAGGGCCTATCCCCAGAAGTCTTCACTCTAGAATGTCCAGGAATTTGAGGGTGTGTCTTAGTAGGGAAGGTCAGCTTTGTAATGTTACCTACCCCATTTATGAAAACAGAAGTTCCCTGAAAAGGGTCTGAGGACATTCCAGTACCCCACAAAGACTAGAACTGGTATTGTTTCTCACTCTTCTCAATGAGTAAGCATATAGGCAGTTCAGGCTGCTTGTTCAAGCTCATGTGCCTAGGTTTTGTCTCCTAGGGGCATGAATTACATCCTATGGTACTTCACATCATAATGAATTAAAGAAATTGGATAAGAAAAAAGAAGCCCTGACTGGGATAGATGGTGGTAATGTGAAGGTTTATGTCTTTTATTTTTCTGTTTTCTTAAGTCTTTGTGGACCAGATTAACTTAAAAACCTTTCTACAAGGAAGAACCAAAGTCTACTAAAACTGGATATCCAACGTTCTTCATTCAGTCTGCCATTGTTTGTAGAAAACACACAGAGGCAAAGCTGCCTGTTCCAGAAGATGTTGTGGTCTTAATACCATGCCTCATTTCTTCTTGGTTTGCATTTGGAAAATCTATAATGATCTCTTGGCTTTTCTAGTAGTTGGTCCCATGATATAGATTAGTACTGTAACCCAATTTTTTCTTCTTAAAAGTGTGCTATGTTTTCCTTCCCCTTGCTTTCCAAACGGGTAGTGGAGTCAGTATGGTCATTCAGGCCTCTCAGCTTGGATAATTTGTTGGATATAATTTTTTTCTATAATTCTGTTTGTGATCTATCAGTCCAGTATGAAGTAAAAGATTGACACTTAATGTATGTTAATGCATGTAGATTCCATTGGTGAAACATGTGAATAATCACAGATGATCATGAGTCTTTTCAAGCCCTCACACCTCACACCCCTTGTGCTTGATTCTCAGTGATGGCCTTGATTCCGCCTTAGCAGAAATGATATAGATGCCATCAGCAGGGATTTCTCCAAACATGTCTCCTCCTTGTGACCTCAGCACATTCACTACTGACTAGATGCTCTTATAAGCCCAAAGCTCATTTACAGGGACATGTTCACAAGACAGCCTTCCCTCAGATTTCACTCAAAGTTGGAGTAGTAAAGTCATTGTTTGGCCCTATCTGATACCATCTACTTTAAGTACACCTGACACTAAAGCATTTCTAATACCATCTACCAAGGCATGTGAGTCTACAGAGGAAGGGACTATGTCCCAGCAAGTACTGAAGGATTTAAAGTATTTCAGAGTCAGTCTCATGGGCATTTCTGGATTTAAAAAATAATATATATAATTTATAATTGTTATATATATTATTTATTGTGTTTCACAATAACAAAACCAACTGATAAGAAGATTGAATTGGGAAGCAACCCTCTCTCAATTTCACCCTGAACTTTGAACTCAGAGAACAGAGTTCTCAGCTTTGTACTAAGTGCTAAGAGCAGCCTTCTGGGCCTTACCTTTTCCCATCCCTAACTCAAATTTTGTTTCTTTTTCCTATTTCCCACTTAGCTGCTGAGAAACTGAACTCACATTTGCCTTTTCTTTTTGTCTCCATGTTTTTCTGACCGTTATATAGTCCCTCCTTGTTCCCTCCCCAACAATATTCCCCTTTCTTCTTTATACCACAAGGTGATTTACCCATATCATTTATTTAAAGTAACAAGGCACTATCATCCACCTACAACCCCAGTGTTCAGGTAGCTCAGGTAGGAGTCCCAGCCTCCCACTGTGCTAAGTAGCCACTCTTTGTCTCAAAAACAAATAAACAGCTCCCACCCACCCCCCCTTTAAAAAATCCCACAAAATCAATCCAACCAGAAGGAGGAAAAACCAGGAAAAGGTAAAGAAGTAAAAGTTTTCAAGAAATTTCTGATTATTTTTCCCCATGGTTAAAAGGTCGGAGATGGCTCAGCAGTTAAGACCACTGTCTGCTCTTCCAGAGGACCTAGGTGGGTTCAATTCCCAGCACCCACATGGCAGCTCACAACTGTCTATAATTCCTGTCCCAGGGGATCTGATACCCTCACACAGACATACATGAAGTTAAAACACCAATGTACACAAAAACATACAAATAAATAAAATTGTTTTAAAAGGTCAGAATGGGATATGTAGACTGGATGGGATGGGAGGCTGAGTCACTGAGTAATGAATGGGATCCAGATTGCATTTCCTTTGGGTAATTGAGGAGAGGAACTAGAAACTTCAGAAGAAATTCCTCTGAAGAAATTCCATCTATCTTTATTGAACAATATCCATGATTCAGAATAATACAATGGGGGAGAGAAGGGCTCAGAATTTAGCTATAAAATCTTACCTAAGTAGATTTGAAATGCATAAAATTATACATTACAGTGAAGTCCCAGAGATCACATACCGATTGTTATAGACTAATCAGTCCTGACCACTGTCCCTGGTTCAAACGAGATGCCATAATTATATGGTCATGGAAATTCATCCTTTGCTCAGGGCTACTTGTCCCTCTATGAAGAAGAATATGCAAAAGCTCATTTCTCAGAGGAATTTTGAGACTCAGCAGAAAATACCATGCACCACCCACCTTGTGGTCTAATTACCATCAGCCTCAGGAACTGAATGGAAACAGGAGAGACTTGCAGAAAAGAGTATCAAGGATCAAGCCAAGGCCTACCAGAGACTTTTCGCATGAAATAGGCACAGTAGTACACCTCCTTGCACCCAGGAGGCTGAGGCAGGAAGATTTTGAGTAGAAGTCAGCCTAGACTACATAGCATTCTACATCAAAAATAATAGGCAGAAAGAGAGTAGAGTTCTGTATTTTGTGGAATTGTATGCAGCCTTCTGTGTTCACTTTGCAAATAAGAGTTGTTATTAGGGATTGGGGAGGTGGTTCTGTGGGTAAGGATGCTTGCTGTGCAAGCACAAGGACCTAGTTGAATCCCCGGTACTCACATAGAAGCTGAGCATTGCTGCTCAGGCCCAGGCTCACTTTTAATGCCAGAGCTTGGATAAGAAACAGGCAGATCCTAGCAGTTTTCTTAGCTCAGTCAGTGTGCTTCATGTTCAGTGAGAACCTTGTCTCAAGGGAATAAAGAGACAGCAATAGTAGAAGGTAGTCAGTGTTCCCATGACCACCGTGTGTGCAACAGGTACACACGCATGTACCCTCCCACATGCACAAGTACACACACACACACACACACACACACACACACACACACACACACTCCATATAAGAGCTGCTATTAGAATCACTAACTTTTCAATAATCATTTCATTCTCTTTGAAATACAAGCTTTTTAAAAGGCACATGGTTGTTCATGCACATACACACACATATCCACATATCTTTTTTATTGGCTCAGTCTCGATATGTATTTTAACTGGTTAAAAAAATAACAGGAATATAATTGGTTACTTTGCAAATGAAAGTCACAGTCAGTGAATTTAATGTTATACAGTTGTTTGGACAAACACTACGATAACATAGGACCTTAGGGAATACTTTTTTTTTTTTTCCTGGAGATCTCATTATAGTACTGAAAAAGACTAATTGAAAAGATGAACCTTAGGGCTGGGTTGTTGTTGGTGGATTGCTTTTGTAGCATCCATGAGGCTCTGGGTCCCATCCTCAACACTGTAAAGAACAACTAAACAATGGAAGAGCAAACCCTCAGATGCTACCTTAATGATGCAAGCAAGGTCTTATACTACCTTGCCTTTCTTAAGCTAAGTTTTGTTTCCTTCTCCACTCATGTGGGTTATAAGGTAAACTTGACACAGGGAGGAAGGCTTATGTGAGGTATCAGAGACCATCAGTGAAGTGTTCCCTACTGATCTACTTGCACTGGGTGCTGCCTCACCAGGACCCTGCATTGCCACATGCCTCAAGTCTTCACTATGTTTACCATCAAGCCTGGGGCAATTAGCCTTATTAACTTTGATTCTGGTTTTCTTTCTATTGCTGTGATTAAAATATAAGCAACTAAGGGAAGGAAAGGATTTATTTGAGCTTCCACTTGCAGGTCACAGTCCATCACTGCATCACTGAGGGAAGTCAGGGGAGGAACTCAAACAGGGTAGGAACCTGGAGGCAGGAGCTGTTGCAGAGGTCATAGAGGAGTGCTGCTTACTGACTTGCTCCCCATGGCTTGCACAACCTGCTATGTTATAGAACCCAGAACCACCAGCACAGGAATGGCACCATGCTCAATGGGCTGGGCCCTCCCTGATCAATCACTAATTTAAAAACTGCCTTACAGCTGGATCTTATAAAGAAAATTAAACTTCTGTCCTCTCAGATGACTCTAGCTTATGTCGAGCTGATAGAAAACTAGCCTGCACAACTGACCTCTGTCAATGTAACACAAATACAATACTGTTAAGGCATAACCTTTCATTTCTTGTTCTTCCCCAAGATTGCACATTAATAGCAATTTTACAATATAAACATTCCAAATTCAAAAGTCCCACAGTCTTTAAAAATTCAAACACTTAAAAGAATTCAGTCTCTTTAAAATATCAATCTCTCTTAAAATTCAAAATCTTTTAAAATTCAACATTTCTCAACTGTGGGGTTCTATAAAATCAAAAATAAATACAACAATTTCTTACTTCAATAGGGAAGAACCAGGGCACAGTCACAATAAAACCAAAGCAAAACCAAACAATCAAAAGTGTGAATAACTCAACATCCGATGTCTGGAACTCACTCACGATCTTCTGGGCTCCTGCAATGGGCTTGGGTCACTTCTGTGGCTCTGCCCTCAACAATACACACATAGCTTGTCTTCCAGGGTCAGGCTGGCTCTTCTCTACTGCTGCTGCCGTTCTTGGTGGTCATCAAATGGTACTGGCATCTCCAAAGGGCTGGGGTCTTCTACTGCAACTGAGCTGCACGTTCACCAAAAGCCTCTCATATGCTTTCTTCATGGTGTCAAACCTCAGCCTCTCTGTATGTCCCCTTCAGTCCCATATCTTCAACTACTGTTGAGGTTATACTGTCACCAGTGACCTCTCCCGGCCTCTCAGTGTGCCAAGAGTCAGCTGTCCTCCATGACAACTTCATGCCTTCAAAACCAGTCTACCTGGGGGACTCTTACACAACCAAGTTCAGCTGTCACCATGAGATAAAACCTCAGCCAGTTCTGAAACACAGTTTCTGTGGGCTGACCCCGAGGAAACACTTTGCCCGGAGATTTTACCTCAGCAATGCTGATCTTTCTTTAATCACGACTAAATTTTCAGCTCTAGCTGACCAGATCAAGTATCCCTGGAAAGCAATGGTTTCATGTTAATAGTTCTGGTATCTTGTCAATCATAGCTGATTGTTCAGCTCCAGCTAACCAGAACCGCAGAATCTTAATTAAATATAGCAAATGGCCTCAATAGAGTCTTTTAAACTCCCCCCACCAAAACTTCATAAGCCAGGCCTCCGTCTTCTGCACTGCTCCCAATATTCTTATCTTCCAAGCTCCTACAGAACAGCTCACTAAGCACCAAACACTCAGTGGCTTTTCTTGCCCAAACTCCCAAAGTCCTTCCACAATCCTTTCCAAAACAACATGATCAGGTCTGTCACAGCAATACTCCACTATCCTGGTACCAACTTGTCTTAGTTACAGTTTCCATAAACACCTGTGATAAACACCATGACCAAAAAGCATCTTGAGAAGAAAAGAGTTTATTTGGCTTATACTTCCGTATCTCTGTTCATCATTGAAGAAAGTCAAGTTAGAAATTCAAACAGGGCAGGACTCTGGAAGCAGGAGCTGATGCAGAGGCCATGGAGGGGTGCTGCTTACTGGCTTGCTCCTCGTGGCTCGCTCAGCCTACTTTCTTATAGAATCCAGAACCACCAGTCCAGATATGGCACCACTCACAATGTGCTGGGCCCTTCTTCATCAATCACTAGTTAAGAAAATGCCCTACAGGGTTGCCCACAGCCAGACCTTATAGAGGCAT
>CAJQZJ010034255.1:2683696-2708115 GCA_907164525.1 Lophiomys imhausi
CTCTACCTCCCTTCAATTTGCTCCTCTTTCCAGTCTGGCCACACTGAATAAACCCCTTTCTCTGCTGTCACTTACTGTTAGTCTCTGTAACTGGCACACCCGGGACAGGTAACTGAGCCTAGCTTGTTGCGGCTGCCAGGGCTCAGTCCTTTATCCTAAGTTTCTGGTAACCCTCTCACACTCATCCCTGCTGACTGCCTTGATACTGCTGTTCAAGCCAGTTAATAACAGGTAAGCAAGGTAAACAATTAAAATGCCATTGGCTATGAATGTCTTATCTCACATTATCTGATGAGCCTCTTGGCCACCTTACATGGCCTTCCAAGGAACTGGAAGTCAAGAAATGTTACTTTTGAGAAAAGTGGTCCTAAAACTCAAAAAAAAAATTTTTTTTTTTTTGAGCAAGTTAGGATAGGAATCAGGATTGAAATACAATTCTACAAGCTGGGGGATCCAGCTCAGTGGCAGAAACCCTGCTTAGTATGTGTCACTGGGATCCCCAGCACCTTAAACAAACAAACAAACAAACAAACAAACAAACAAACAAACAACAAAACACTCTTGTGTGAGATACCATAAACCCCTAATAAGGTGATTTTGAATTCTGAGATTTGAGCATGAAATGTTATAGACCAACAAAAATTTTTTAAAAATTAATTCATAGAAGAGACGTTGAATAAAAAGGAAACCCAATAATGAATTTCAAACGTCTTAAATAGGAGAAAACAGGCAAATAAAAACTCTGAGCAAAATCTTTGGACAATAAATATCCGCTCCCGCCCACCATACTCAGTGGACAAAGGTTATCCTCACTCTACTCTAAACTCCATGCGCCCTCTGGCGATCTTCTGTGGAAGTGCAGGTACTAGTCAATTTACGTAAGCGTTCTTTCTCACCAAAAGATAATTTCACTACCGACTCTTACATACGCATTTTCACATTATTCTTACAAGTCAATTTTTTTCACCACACTTCTGAACAATTTCATAAAGTTTCATAGGAATACATTAAATATGACGAAATTGGAAATAACAGACTGTTGAATGATCAAAGTAAAACAATGAGGAGACAAACTGAGCAAGAAATCAGACAACAGCACATAAAATCGCCACAGAGCATCCTTACATCGATGGGCAGGGTACTTTGCTGTACACATTTATGTCGGTTGCAGTAGACCACTATGAGCGGTGGTAAAAATACCATTTTACATTTTCAGAGCTTACGACAGGGCTTAATTTCCTCTTTAGTTACAGATTTCAGATTTCCCCATGGGTTCTGTGATAATGGAGCAGCAGGTGCTGCCTGCCACTGTGACTTAGAGGAGTTTGGGGGTGTTTGCCCTAGAAAACGAACACCCTGGGCTTGTCGATCCTATTCATTTTCATTGGCCAGAGCTAACCTTGGGGCTCCCCTTCTGCAGGGGTCTAGTCATCTGTGGAAAAAGAGGAAGCAGGTGTGGTGGGAAGGCAATGGCCAATATTAAGATCTCAGAGCATCTTTGATTCATAACATTCTGAAAGAAAAAAACCCACAAATGTAACACCTCAGGATTTTGTTTCTGTGTAAGAATTCCCCTAGATTGTCATAAAATAGAGAATATATAATTTAAACTGTACGCATGATGGAATTGTGTAACAAAAGAATGAAATCTCAAAATTTGCAGGTGCATCGATGAAACCGGAAAATACTTTACTGATCATGTAACCTGGCCTTATATCCCAGGATGTACAGTCTCATCCTAGCTTTAAACTTTTAGATTTCTGTGTATAACCTGGGGCAAGTATCTGTGGAGGCAAGGAAGTTTTAAGAAAGGAGCTATGGGAGAGCAGAGGCCTTGAGGGGCAGTGGGTATAGTGATATGAAACACTATGTGACGTGAAAGGGGACAGGGGACAGAGAGCACAATACACATAATGCAAAGTTTTAATCTTGTATCAGGATGAGGAGGAGGTGGGCAGGAGGGAAAAACTAAACTAAGGGTATATGAAAAGCTGTATAGATACCGCTGGTTTTTATCTCATGAGAAGCCATAGGTTTTAAATGAAAATCCTAGTGCCAGAATCAGGAGTCCCAACATGTTACAGCTTTTGAGAGTTACTGGCCAGGGAGACTCCAGGGGCTTTCAAAACAAGACAGGCTGCTGCCACTTGTTCTTGGTTCCTCCAGAACTTGATAAGAACCCGTGGCTGATGATACCATGACAGGACAAGAAGAAATTAGGCTGGAATTTATCTGGAAGTTTCTTCCCTGCTGGCTATCCTTCACAGTTCCCAAAGCATGCTAGTCAGGCTATTAGGAGAGAAAAGTCATCAACACTCTTACCTAGCCACAGATTCTGAATGCTACAATAGTGACCTACCAGGTAAGGCATTCCCACTGGTGTAATAGTGGCATGAATGTTTTGGGGGTAACCAACTGCTTTCTTTTGGGATTTGTTGTGTGGGAAAGAATGTATTCTCGGTGCTGTAAAGCTGCACAAAACCCTATGGCTGGAAAGGTCACGGACCCTATGAGGAAAATCTCTTACTGAAGTTCTGCTAAATGGACAGGTAGTCACACTTAATTCTAAATACTTATATTCATACCCATATATTAGTGCTTGGCCAGAAAAACTTCATTTTGTAGTGAGAGATAGACTAGAAGATAGTACTAGAAGCTAGCAGGATTGAACATAAGAAACAATGCAAAACAAGCTCCTCCTGAGTGACTAACCCAGACTCAGAAACATGCACATGGCATCTACTCACTTATAATTGGATTTTAGTCATATAGTACAGGATAACTACACTGCAACCAACACACCAAAAGGAACAGGAACATAGACTTTGTTACCTGTTAGTGGGACACTTTGCCCTAGTGTTCATGCCATGTAGGCCCTAGTGCAAGAGGAAGCTCTTAGCCCTCATATGGCTGCTGAACTGGGAGGCCAGGGCTAATATGTAAGGACACCCCACTCTGGAGGAATAGGATAGGTGGGGGAGTGGGGAGAGGACGGAAGGTTGGGACCAGAAGGGTTAGAAAGAGGGCACTGTGATGGAAATGTAACTTGAAGTAATAAATGAACATAAAAAACTGAAAAAAATCAGAAAGTTCATAGATCTTTTCATTTACAATAATGTTAAATTTAAAATGTTGAAAAGCCAGGAGTACTTATGTAGTCCACACTTAGCTTTCCCTATGATTAACATCTTACAGAGTTGTAATACTGTGTTCATCAGCTTCTATCCCTTCCTCTTTTCATTTCCCAAATTGTTACAACTTCCTCAACCTTAGGTTCCACTCTGTGTGCTCCAAAGCAATGGACCCTCAAGGGAAGCTTAAAATATACCAAAAATGCTGGAGCTGAGATGCGACATTGTCAGTTCTGAAGAGGAAGGCAGGCTTGCTGAGGGACACTGTAGGTGCAGGTGTACGTACAGGACACTCCCCCAAAGACTTACTAGCAGCTCAAAATTGTCTTAGGAAATGACCAAAAAAAAAAAATCCAAATTAAAACAGTTAATCTAAATGTTAACTGAAAAAGAGTAAAAAATATTGTTTACTTTTATCTACTGTTTTTTTATTTCATTTAAACACTGTAATTATTTTTGTTTAAGTCAAAGCTATAACCATACCTATTTATTTTGTTTCCTAGATGCTAGAGGAGAAAAACTTATTTCCAAACTTGTGATTAAATATTGTTTTGTTGCCGTATTCTAACAGGAAGGAAAAAGAATGAAACACATTACATTCTGGGGAAATATAGGTACATACATTATTTGAAACATGGCTCTCAAAAGCCACTGCATTTTTTTTTTATCATTTTAGACTCTCATACAAAACAAGGGAAGACAAAACACCACATGAACATTAATCACAACTGGTAACCATGCCACTTCTGAGAACAGTAAAAACAAAATGAAACAGCAACAACAAACCATACAATCAATATCATTCAATACAAAGATTGAACCTTGCATACAGACCAAAGAAAAGACGAAATCATTTTATTTTAAGAAGAGGAAGACTCATCTAAAAATGAATTTGGTTAAGCACAAGATGAAAATGCTAATAATAGTCATTTAATTGGGGGCTGGAGATGTGGCTCAGTAGTTAAGAACACTAACTGCTCTTCCAGAGGACCTGGCTTCAATTCCCAGCACCCACTTGGCAGCTCACAACTGTCTGTAACTCCTGTTCCAGAGGATCCAACACCCTCACACAGACATACATGCAGTCAAAACACCAATGAACATGAAATTAAAATAAATAAATAATTTTTTAAATAATCATTTAATTCTCTTTTATTGTAAACTTAATTTTTCTGTGGCAAGTCACTGAGGACAAGATAAAGCTTCAATAGTCTCATCTATGCTGCTGTTTCCAAAACAAAAATTCCCAGTTCTCCAACGTTCAGTCTTTGAGATAGTGCTGCAGTATTTCTAAATGACTATAGAACTTTCTCTTTTGATTATTAAGGCTAAATTCATAGTCACCTTCCATCCACCAACTCACTCCTTTATTGATTCATTGCCACTAACTGTCAACGACACCATCATTTTCTGTTCAGAAAAGTCTTTTTTTTTTTTTTTGAGTCACCATTGACTCATTTTTTTCATCTGATTTTTAGCCACCATGAAATCCTGTGTAATTGCAAAATAATTCTGGATTCCATCCGTCTGCCTGTGATTTCATAACCCAGTCACCTTGTCCTTGTGTAGCCCAATGACTCCTTATTTCCCGAATCTCTTCACCATGGTGGTTCAGAGACCAGCCATCTGCTGACTGAACAGTAGACTTGATGGTACTTCAGCTTTCCTGAATTCCCTGGAACTTCACAGGATAAGTAATTAAAAGGAAGAGTGTGGAGCCCACTTTCTTAGCAATAACTGGCTCTGATCATCCCTAACAGCCCCTCAAAAATTTCCTTCATAAAATGGTTATAATGATGCTTACGCCATGGCATTATGGTTAGAACAAAGAAACTCAATGCATAAAAACATTCACAGCAGGGTCTAGTCTGTGAAAAGTTATGATTGTTGTTGTCTTAACTACTGTTGAGGATCATCATTTCTCTCTCGCATACAGCTTCTTCTGCCTAAATTATTTCTCATATGCATTTCATTCTTAATCCAATTCTTCTTCAGTGGAGAACCCATGTTGCCCTTAATTTTTCTTGCTTTTTCCAACTTTTTTTTGGAGGGGGAGCATGTTTCTGCTCCAAATCCTTTACTCCTCCAACTCTGATCCTTTCAGATTCTTACACTATCTGCCCAAGAGATGATGGTGAGAGAATTCTACCAGGGTCAGAAGAAAAGGGCTCCCCTCACTACAAAGAATTTTGAAGACAGTCCTTAAATTGATAAAAAATTATTTTTTTAAACATTATTGTTTCAAGTCTAAAGACTGCATGAAGAAACTGATGATTAATTCTCACATCAGCTTCTTTCCGGTGCAGATCCCTGATCTCATAAGAAATGAGCAATATGCTTTTCTCCCTGAGAATCAAAGTCTGTCAGGAAGAAAAGTCCCATGTAACAAGCTCAAGGTCACATTTATTTTAATTTTTGATTCTGCCTCAGTTCTAAAATTCATATTTCAATTTACACAATTTTAGCTCAGTTTTTGCTTACTTGGTTTTTGTTTGCATGTTTTGGTTGCTTTTCGTCTTTCAAGTCCTCTATGCACACTGTCATCCTGTCACTAAGACAGAATATCCTTCTCATGTCTATTGAAATAAATCTAATTTCTCTTTGAAAATATCCTTTCTTAGCCATCAGCACTTACATTCTGCCTAGACCTATTACTTTCTTGTTTTCTGACCTTGGTTGGTCTACCTTCCCTTAGGCACCCTGGTGGTGCCTTTCTTCCCTAGAGGTCAAGGGATTAAATTTGAATTTACAGTATCACATGGCACCCAGAACTCCTGGATTCAAGCCATCTCCCTGCCTCAGCCACTCAAGTAGCTGAGACTACAAGAGTGTGTTACTCTTGTTTTTTGATAGCCATTACTTTAGGATTGTGCCTTTTTAATTTTAATTTCTTTTTTAAAAATGTTTATTTATAAAGGGAACATGAACATAGACTTTTTTTTTCCTGTCAATGAGACACTTTGCCCTAGTGGTGCTGCCTTGTAGTCCCCAGTGTATGAGGAGGCTCTTGGCCCTCATATGACTGCTGAACTGGGGTGGGAGACTGTTATGTAGGGACACTCCACTCCAGAGGAATGGAATGAAAGGGAGAGGGGGTAGAGGATGGGAGGGTGGGATTGGGAGGGGTGGAAAGAGGTCATTGTGATGGAAATGTAACCTGAAGTAATAAATAAATATTTTAAAAATGTTATTTATTAATTCAAGTTACATTGCCATCACAGCCCCTTCCCTCCACCCCTCCCGGTCCCATCCTCTCATCCTCTACTCCTTCTCCCACCTATCCTACTCCTCCAGTGTGGGGTGCCCCTAAATATTCACCCCCCTCGCTTCATAAGTCACATTAGGGTTAAGAGGTTCTTCTTGCACTGGGGGCCTACATGGCAGTTCCTGTAACCAAAGCTTTTTAATTATCCAATATACACATTCTATTTTATGTTACTGTACTTAATACCTCTACCTCCCTTCTACCCCTTCTTCCCTTCAACCCCCCCCCCCGCAACCTTAGGTGGGAGAGATAGAAAGTTAGAGGGAGAAGGGAGGAAGGTCTCTTTGAGTTACTTCCTGCTGATCAGGGTATTTGGATTGTTTGGAAGTAATACCAATCTCATTAGAAGTCCAGCAAACCAGGAGAGCAGCAAATCAGGAGACAGCAGCAGGAAGAACAAGTAGAAATTTGGGGGAGCACCAGCAACTGGGAGAGCAGCAACTGCTTTCTACCTTGTAGTCCTTTCTCTTCTTTGTAGAGCTTTCTCCCACTTCTCTGAAGAGCCTTTTCTATTACTTCTTTTTTTATATACTGATTTTTTTTTATTTCTTTAAGTTACATCTCAATCACAGTCCCCTCCCTATTCCCCCTCCAGTCCCCCCCTCCCACCCTCAACCCCCCATCCTCTTCCCCCTTTTTTTTTTCTTTTAAGTTTAAGGTATATCTTATTTCCCCCTACAGTTTCCCCTTTCAGTCCAACAAATGGCTCTTTCTCTTATAATAATAAATACAATACAGTACAACAGAGGTAATTAGGCCACAGTTATGAGGGTTATATGGCTTAAGGTACATTCCCAATGACCAGTCCATATGTATTTGCTACCTGACTTTAACGTTCTACTATCTAACAATCTCCATGAGTTTAAAGTTCTATATCTGACTCAACATTCATACTAATTGCAACACAATTTTAAAAGTATCTTTTTAGATGTATAACACTCTTTTGACTCCTAAACAACTCAAAATTTAATTTTGAGACTCTAGCTATCTGTTCTTCAATCACCTCAGAGACCTGAGAGGGATAAATAAATCTGATTTTATAGGAAGTACAGGGTCTGCAGCTTCCCAAACTAAGAAATGACATACCAGTGGCTGCCTGGACAGTTCCCATTTTCTCTCCATACATTACAGCATCGATCTTCAGCCGTTTGGCCCCCCCTTCTCTGACAGACATTGATTGTAGAGCAGGGGTTATGAAGGACTACTTACCTACCCTGTCTTGTCAGAGCTAGGCTGTCGACTTACTTGCTTCCAGGTTTTGTCCTTTTTGGACAGCATTCTGTCTACAGTTGGAGCAAGGGGCTTTTCCTACCAAGAAATAGGCTTGCGACTAATTCAGTCATCTCCCACTGGAGATTCTTCGATGCTCATCTTCTACTTGGAGGAGAATAGGGGGTGCTGTCAGGAGTTGATATGACTTGATATAAAAAAATCTAAAGTTACGAAAACATCTTTGAATGCCATGTTCTGCAGATCTCTTGAGGTTTTTGAAGAGGCCCTATCTATCTCTCATATTAGGGTAAGCAGATGTTGCTTGTCTCTTGCCGGTTTATTTCTGATTAGCTTAGCAAGTAACTATAATAGGCTATCATAGTACCTAACAGAATGACCGGCTTGTATAACCATTAGTTTGCATTTCTTAATTATCCTAAACAGTTTATGACAGTTAGTAGTAAAAGGCCGAAACATCACATTTCATTTTTTTTTCTTTACCTCCTAACCCTTCCATCCCATTTCTCTGGGGTGGGGTGTCCTTATATAACAGTCCCTCATCTCAGTTGAGAGGTCGTATGAGGGCCAAGAGCCTCTTCATTCATTGGGGATCTACGAAGCAGTACCATCAGTGAAAAGAGTCTCGTTGCCCGGGAGAGAGAACTACTAAACAAACAAATCAATAAGCATACAAAGACTAAAAAATATTAAAAAAGAAAAAATATAACTAATGTATAAAAAATAAATAAAAAATTAAATTAAAAATAAGAAGTCTATGTCCAAGTTCCCTTTGGTGTATTAGTTGTAGTATCGATACCTTCTACTATATAGCTAAAATCCTACTATAAGTGAATAGATGCCATATGTGTCCTTCTGAGTCTGGGTTAGTTCACTCAGGATGAACTTTTCTAGTTCCATCCATTTGGCTGCAAATTGCATAATTTCATTGTTCCTGATAGCTGAATAATATTCCATTGTGTAGATGTACCACAGTTTTTTAACCCATTCTTCGGTTGAGGGACATCTGGGTTGTTTCCAGTTTCTAGCTATTACAAATAAGGCTGCTATAAACATAGATGAGAAAACTTCCTTATGATTCCGTGAAGAGGCATTTGGGTGTATACCCAGAAGTGGTATGGCTGGGTCCTGAGGCAGAGCTATTCCAAGTTTTCTAAGATATCGCCAGACTGACCTCCATAGTGGTTGCACAAGCCGGCACTCCCACCAGCAATGGAGTAGGGTACCCTTTTCTCCACACCCTCGCCAGCATGTGCTGTCATTTGAGTTTTTGATCCTAGCCATTCTGACAGGTGTGAGATGGAATCTCAGAGTCGTCTTGAGTTGCATTTCTCTGATGATTAAGGACGTTGAGCATTTCTTCAAGTGTCTCTCAGCCATTAGGGATTCCTCCTTTGTGAATTCTCTCTTTAGCTCTGTCCCCCATTTTTTGATTGGATTATTTGGTTTCTTGGCATTTAATTTCTTGAGTTCTTTGTAGATTTTGGATATTAGCCCTCTGTCAGATGTGGGTTTGCTGAAGATTTTCTCCCAGTCTTTAGGCTGCCGTTTTGTTCCAATGACAGTGTCCTTTGCCTTACAGAAGCTTTTCAGTTTCATGAGGTCCCATTTATTGATTGTTGATCTCAAGTCCTGAGCTGTTGGTGTTCTGTTCAGGAAGTTGTCGCCTGAGCCAATTAGTTCGAGGGTTTCTCCCACTTTTTCTTCTAGTAGATTTAGTGTGACCGGCCTTATGTTAAGGTCTTTGATCCACTTGGACTTAAGTTTTGTACAAGGTGATAAGTATGGGTCTAACTTCATTCTTTTACAAATGGACATCCAGTTGGACCAGCACCATTTGTTGAAGATGCTGTCCTTCTTCCATTTTGCCGTTTTGGCTTCTTTGTCAAAAATTAGGTGGCCATAAGTGTGTGGGTCTATTTCTGGATCTTCAATTCGATTCCATTGATCTACTGGTCTGTTTCTTTACCAATACCATGTTGTTTTTACAACTATTGCTCAGTAGTACAGCTTGAAATCTGGGATGGTGATACCTCCAGATTTTTTTTTATTGTACAGGATTGATTTAGCTATTCTGGGCTTTTTGTTGTTCCATATGAAATTGACACTAGCTCTTTCCAAGTCTATAAAAAACTGTGTTGGCATTTTGATAGGAATTGCATTGAATCTATATATTGCTTTTGGTAGGATGGCCATTTTTATTATGTTGATCTTACCTATCCATGAGCATGGGAGATCTTTCCATCTTCTAAAGGCCTCTTCCATTTCTTTCTTCAAGGACTTGAAGTTCTTGTTGTACAGGTCGTTTATTTGCTTGATTAGAGTTACCCCCAGGTATTTTATGTTGTTTGTGGCTGTGGTGAAGGGGTTTGTTTCCCTTATTTCTTTCTCAGCCCATTTGTTTGTTGTATAAAGAAGGGCTTCTGATTTTTTTGAATTAATTTTGTATCCAGCCACTTTGCTGAAGGTGTTTATCAGCTGTAAGAGTTCTCTGGTGGAATTTTTGGGGTCGCTTATGTATACTATCATATCATCTGCAAATAGGGATAATTTGACTTCTTCGTTTCCGATGTTTATCCCCTTGATGTACTTTAGTTGTCTTATTGCTCTAGCAAGAACTTCAAGTACTATATTGAAGAGATATGGTGAAAGTGGACATCCTTGTCTTGTCCCTGAGTTTAGAGGAAATGCTTCAAGTTTCTCTCCATTTATTTTGATGTTGGCCACTGGCCTGCTGTATATTGCCTTTATTATTTCTAGGTATGGTCCTTGTATATCCGTTCTCTCCAGAACTTTTAGCATGAAGGGTGTTGGATTTTGTCAAATGCTTTTTCTGCATCTAGTGAGATTATCATGTGGTTTTTTTCTTTAATCTTGTTTATATGGTGAATGACGTTGATAGATTTTTGTATGTTGAACCATCCCTGCATCCCTGGGATCAAGCCTACTTGATCATGGTGTATGATACTTTTGATGTGTTCTTGAATTCGGTTTGCTACTATTTTATTAAGTATTTTTGCATCTATGTTCATGAGGGAGATTGGTCTGAAGTTCTCTTTCTTTGTTGGGTCTTTGTGTGGTTTAGGAATCAGGGTGATTGTGGCCTCGGAGAATGAGTTTGGCAATGTTCTTTCAGATTCTATTTGGTGAAAGAGTTTGAAAAGTATTGGTGTTAGCTCCTCTTTGAAGGTCCGGTAGAATTCCGTGCTAAACCCATCTGGCCCTGGGCTTTTTTTGGTTGGGAGATTTTTAATGACTGTTTCTATTTCCTTAGGGGTTATAGGGCTGTTTAATCTGTTTATCTGATCTTGATTTAGCTTCGGTAGGTGGAATCTATCAAGAAAATTGTCCATTTCACTTAAGTTTTCAAATTTGGTGGAGTATAGATTTTTAAAGTAGGATCCAAATATTCTCTGGATTTCCTCAGTGTCTGTTGGTATTTCACCCTTTTCACTTCTGATTTTGTTGATTTGTGTTTTCTCCCTCTGTCTTTTAGCTAATTTGGCTAAGGGTCTGTCTATTTTGTGATTTTCTCGAAGAACCAACTCTTGGTTTCATTGATTCTTTGTATAGTTCTTTTTGTTTCTAAGTTGTTGATTTCAGCCCTAACTTTGATGATCTCCTGCCTTCTGCTCCTCTTGGGAGTGTTTGCTTCTTTTTTTTCCAATTCACCCAGTTTAGCTGTTAATTCGCTAATATGAGCTGTCACAATTTTCTTTTTGAAGGCAGTTAGTGCTATGAACTTTCCTCGTAGCACAGCTTTCATTGTGTCCCATAGGTTTGGGTATGTTGTGTCTTCATTTTCGTTGGATTGTAAGATGTCTTTGATTTCCTTCTTTATTTCTTCCCTGACCCAGTTGTCCTCTAGTAAAGAGTTGTTCAATTTCCATGTGAGTGTTGACTTTCTGTTGATTCTTTTGCTATTGAAGTCCAGCTTTATTCCATGGTGGTCTGATAAGATACAAGGGGTTATTTCAATTTTCTTGTATCTGTTGAGGCTCTGTTTGTGTCCAACTATATGGTCGATTTTGGAGAAGGTTCTGTGAGGTGCTGAGAAGAAGGTGTTATCTTTTGTGTTTGGGTGAAACGTTCTGGAGATATCTGTTAGGTCCATTTGGTTCATGATCTCTGTTAGACTCATTATTTCTCTGTTTGGCTTCTGTCTTGATGATCTGTCCATAGTTGTGAGTGGGGTGTTGAAGTCTCCCACTATTAAAGTGTTTCGATCGATGTGCGATTTAATTTTTGGAAGTGTTTCTTTTATAAATGTAGGTGCCTTTGTATTTGGGGCATAGATGTTCAATATTGAGATGACCTCTTGGTCTATATTTCCTTTAATGAGTATGTAATGCCCTTCTCTGTCTTTTTTTATTAACTTCAATTGGAAGTCTATTTTGTTTGATATTAGGGTGGCTACTCCAGCTTGTTTCCTGGGTCCATTTCTTGGAAGACCTTTTCCCAGCCCTTTACTCTGAGGTAGTGTTTATCTTCAATAGTGAGGTGTCTTTCTTGTATACAGCAAAAAGATGGGTTTTGTTTACGGATCCAGTCTGTAAGTCTGTGTTTTTTTATTGGCGAGTTGAGTTCATTGATGTTGATGGATATTAGTGAAAAGGGGTTGTTATTTCCCATTATTTTGGTGTAGCTGGCTGTCTTGTGTTTCTCTTTTGTTTAGTTGCTGTGGAGGTTTCTATTTCCTCTGTTTTCTTGGGTGTAGTTATCTTCTCTGTGTTGGAATTTTCCTTCTAGGATCTTCTGTAGGGCTGGGTTTGTGAGGAGATATTGTTTGAATTTGATTTTGTCATGGAATATTTGTTTTCTCCTTCTATGTTGATAGAGAGTTTTGCTGGGTATAGTAGTCTGGCTGGGCACCTATGTTCTCTCAGGGCTTGTAGGACGTCCGTCCAGGCCGTTCTAGCTTTTAAAGTTTCTGAGGAGAAGTCAGGTGTCATTCTGATGGGTCTGTCATTGTATGTGACTTGGCCTTTTTCTCTTACAGCTTTTAATATCCTTTCTTTGTTCTCTACATTTGGAGTTTCTCTTATTATGTGGTGAGAGGAGTTTCTTTTCTGATCTAATCTTTTTGGTGTTCTGTAAGCCTCATGGATTTTTACTGGCATCTCTTTCTTTAGGTTTGGGAAGTTTTCTTCTATGATTTTGTTGAAGATATTTCCTGGACCATGGAGTCGGGAGTCTTCTCTTTCCTCTATGCCTATAATTCTTAGGTTCCATCTTTTCATTGAGTCCTTGATTTCTTGGATGTTGTGGGCGAGAGATTTTTTTAGCCTTCTCATTTTCTTTGGATGTTGTACTGATTTCTTCCATTGAATCTTCCATGCCTGAGATCCTGTCTTCCATCTCTTGCATCCTATTTTTCATACTCACATCCGTAGTTCCTGTTCTCTTCTCTTGATTCTCCATTTCCTCTTTTAACTCTGACTGTGTTTTCTTTATTGTTTCCATTTCCATTTTGAATGGTAGTGTTCGTTTTGTACATTTCCTTCTCCAGTTTGCTTGTTTTTGTCTGGCGAACTTTCATTGCTTTATCCTTTTCCTGTTCAAGCTGGGTCACCTTGGCTTGGAGCTCTTTAATGATGTTATTCGTTGTTTTGACTTGTAGAATTGTGGCTTCTTTGAATTCCTTCATAGTTTTAAGTTCTTCTTGAAGGGACTTTATCACTTTCCATAATGTAGAATTGTCATCGTTTTCATGTGTTTCAGTTGTGGTGAGGTGGTTCTGGGTGGACGGAATAGCGTTGCTTTCTTTTGTTGGAGACATTTCGCTCTGTTTTTTTTTTTTTTTTTGTCTCTGGCCTCTGGCCATGTGGAATTTTTTTTTTTTTTTTTTTTTTTTTGCTGTCTTCTGGACTTGGGTCCAAAGGGGGCACTGTGGTGTAGGAGTTGCCTTACTCCACCCCTATAAGGTGAGTCATTCAGTCCCGCCTCCCAGGTGGGGACCTAAATAATTCAGGTGGCGGAGCTGTGCACAAGTAAGCTCTGATTCCCAGCTGGAAGGGCCCTTACTAGTACAAAAGTTCGATATAGGACAGTTTCAAATATCTCACAGTTTGCCCGGGGTTGGTTCCTGTAGGGGGTAAATCTGCAGTTCAGCTCCAATAGCCTTGCCGCTCCTGAGGCTTGGAAGCTGGCCAGTGATGTCACAGACTGGGATCTGAAGGCGCTTTGTGGCAGAGCTACTTCACTTCCAAGGGTCGCAACCTTTCCCAGATATTTGGATCCTCTGTGTGAAACCTGGGAGTGCCCAGCAGGGTGGGGATTATCTCTGCGTGGTTTCTGAATCTGCTGGCTGGGTATTAGGTTGGAACTTACCAGGGATTTCTCCTTTTGGGGGCATGTGTTATCCCCATTCCCGGGTCCAGAGGCTTCCTAGCATGTCCGAGAGTTGGAAGGGGCATCCTGCCCAGGCATCCTCCGTGGTCCCTGTGTAGCTGAGTGAGATTTAGAAGGGGTCATGCCCTTTGTACAGCATCCTGCAACACTTGCCGCCTTGTGACTGTTGACCCCGAAATCAAAATACGTCCCCGCCGGCCGCCGCCATCTTGGATCCCCCCCTCTATTACTCCTTTGTAGAGTTTCTTTTCTCTTATTTCATTGAAGAACCTCTTTACTCTTACTTCTTTGTAAAGCCCATTCTCTTTTACTTCTTTGTGGAGCTCCTTCTCTCTTTTCTCTTTGTAGCCCCCTTCTCCTGAGGGCTCTGACATTTTATTCCCCTCCTTTGTAGAACCTCCTTCTCCTCGGGGCTCTGGTTTTTTATGTCTCTCTCCCAAGTCCTCAGAGTTAAACTTGTTCAACTAGTTAAGCCATGAACCTGCTAGCTCATGAGACTGTTAAATTTATACCTGTCTTAAGCAGCCTACCTGGGATTAAACAAAAACATTCTCACAAATGGTTTTAATAGACTCCTACCACAAGTTCCACTAGGGTGAAGTATCCCACTAACAGGTAACAAAGTTCATATTCCTGTTCCTTTGGATTTGTTGATTGTAGGATAGTCATCCTGCACTATATGCTAAAATCCAGTTATAAGTGGATGCCATGTGTGTTTTTCTGGGTCTGGGTTAGCTCATTTTTCTACTTCTATCCATTTGATTGCAAATTGCATGATTTCCTTGTTTCTGATAGGTGAGTAGTATTCCATCCTGTAAATGTACTACAGATTTATTTTTTATCCATTCTTTGGTTGAAGGATATATGGGTTGTTTCCAGTTTCTAACTCTTACAAATAAAGTGGCTATGAGCATTGATGAGGAAACATCTTTGTGGTTTGGTGAGGAATATTTTGGATATATGCCCAGGAGTGGTATGTCTGAGTCTTGAGGTAGAGCTATTACAAGTTTTCTATGATATCACTAGACTGATTCCCATAGTGATTGTATAAGTTTACAATCCCACCAGAAATGGAGGAGTGTTCCCTTTCTCCACAACCTCACCAGCACATGCAGTCATTTGAGTTTTTGCCATTCTGACAGGCATGAGATGGAATCTCAGAGTCGTCTTTAGTTACATTTCACTGATGATTAAGGATGTTGAGCATTTCTTCAACTGTGTCTCAGCCATTAGGGATTCCTCTTTTGTGAATTCTTGGTTTGGGTCTGTATCCCATTTTTTGATTGGATTTATTGGGTTTCTTGAGTTCTTTACAAATTTTGGATATTAGCCCTCTCTCAGATCTGGAGTTGATGAAGATCTTCCCAATCTATAAGCTGCCATTTTGTTCTAATGACAGTGTCCTTTGCCTTACAGAAGCTTTTCAGTTTCATGAGGTCCCATTTATTGACTGTTGATCTCAGAGCCTGAGCTATTGGTGTTCTGTTCAGGAAGTTGTCACCTGTGCCAATGAGTTCCAGGCTTTTCCCCACTTTCTCTTCTATTACCTTTAGTGTGCCTGGTTTTATAGTATGGTCTTTGATCCACTTAAAATTAAGTTTTGTGCAAGGTGATAAATATGGGTCTTTTTACATTCTTTTACATGTTGATATCCAGTTAGACCAGCACCATTTGTTGAAGATGCTTTCCATTTTCCATTGTACAGTTTTGGCTTCTTTGTCAAAAATTAAGTGGCCATAGGTGCGTGGGTTTATTTCTAGGCCTTCAATTTGATTCCACTCATCAACTGGTCTGTTTCTATGCCAGTACCATGCTGTTTTTATTACTATTCCTCTGTAGTATAGTATAACTTGAAATCAGGGGTGGTGATACCTCTAGATGTTCTTTTATTGTACAGGATTGATTTAGCAATACTGGGTTTTTTGTTTTTCCATAAAAGATGAGAATTGTTCTTTCAAGGTATGCAAAGAATTTTGTTGGTATTTTGATAGGAATTCCATTGAAACTGTATTTTGCTTTTGGTAGGATGTCCATTTTTATTATGTTGATCCTAACTATTCGTGAGCATAGGAGAACTTTCCACCTTCTGATGTCCTCTTCAATTTCTTTCTTCAAGAACTTGAAGTTCTTGTCATACAGGTCTTTCACTTGCTTGGTTGGAGTTACCCCCAAGTATTTTATAGTATTTGTGGTTATTGTGAAGGGTGTTATTTCCTTAATTTTTTTCTTGTCCCAATTTTCTTCTGTGTAAATAAGGGCTACCGTTTTTTTTTAAATTAATTTTTTATTCAACCACCTTGCTGAAGATGTTTATCAGTTGTAGGAGTTCTCTGGTAGAATTTTTGGGGTCACTTATGTATACTATCATATTGTCTATGAATAGGGATACTTTGACTTCTTTACAATTTTTATCCCCTTGATCTCCTTTTTAGTTGTCTTATTGCTTAGCTAGAACTCAAGTACTATGTTGAAGAGATATGAGGAGAGTGGTCATCCTTGCCTTGTCCCTGATTTTAAGTGAAATGCTTTAAGGTTCTTTCCATTTAATTTGATGTTGGCTACTGGATTGCTGTATATTGCCTTTATTATTTTGAGGTATGGCCCTTGCATGCCAGCTCTCTCCAAGACTTTTAGCATGAAGGGGTGTTGGATTTTGTCAAATGCTTTTTCAGCATCTAGTGAGATGATCATGTGGTTTTTTTTTCCTTTCAACTTGTTTATATTGTGGATTATGTTGATGGATTTTCATATGTTGAACCACCCCTGCATTCCTGGGATGAAGCCTACTTGATCAGAATGTATGATACATTTGAGGTATTCTTAGATTTGGTTTGCAAGCATTTTACTGAGTATTTTTGTATTTATGTCATGAGGGAAGTTGGTCTGAAATTATCTTTCTTTGTTGGGTCTTTGTGTGATTTAGGTATCAGGGTGACTGTGGCTTCATAGAATGAGTTTGGCAATGTTCCTTCTGCTTCTATTTTGTGGAAGAGTTTGAAGGGTATTGGTATTAGCTTCATTGAAAATCTGGTAGAATTCTGTGCTGAAACCATCTGACCCTGGGCTTTTATTGGTTGGGAGACTTTTAATGACTGGTTCTATTTTCTTAGGGGTTATAGGTCTGTTTAATTTGTTAACTTGGTCTTGATTTAACTTTGGTAGGTGGAATCTATTGAGGCAATTGTCCATTTCACTTAGGCTTTCAAATTTTGTGGAGTACAGGTTCTTAAAGTAAGATCAAAAGATTCTTTGGATTTCCTTGATGTCTGTTGTTATTTCTCCCTTTTCATTTCTGATTTTGTTGATTTGGGTATTTTCCATCTGCCTTTTAGGTAGTTTGGCTAAGGATTTGTCTATTTTGTTGATTTTCTCAAAGAACCAACCCCTGGTTTTGTCAATTCTTTGTGCTGTTATTTCTGTTTCTGAGTTACTGATTTCAACTGATCTTTTTGTGCAAGGTAAGAAATATAATCCAATGTTGTTCTTTTGAAGATAGACACGCAGTTTTGCCAACACCATTTGCAGAATAGACTTTTTTTTTCCTGTTCCCTTTGGTGTGTTGGTTGTAGTATAGTTATCCTCTACTATATGGCTAAAATCTGATTATAAGTGAATAGATGCCATGTGCATCCTTCTGGGTCTGGGTTAGCTCACTCAGGATGAGCTTCTCTAGTTCCATCCATTTGGCTGCAAATTACATGATTTCGTTGTTTCTGATGGCTGAGTAGTATTCCATTGTGTAGATGGACCACAGTATTTTTTTTTTATCCATTCCTCTATTGAGGAACATCTGCGTTGCTTCCAGTTTCTAGCTATTATAAATAAGGCTGCTATGAACATAGATGAGGAAACATCCTTGTAATTTGGTGAAGAATCATTTGGATATATACCCAGAAGTGGTATAGCTGGGTCTTTGGGATGGGGGTAGAGGGTGGGAGGTACGGACTGGAGGGGTGGAAAGAGGGCACTGTGATGGAGATGTGACCTGAAGTAATAAATAAACATAAAAAACAGATACTATGTAGACCAAGCTAGCCTAGAACTCACAGAGATCTGCCTGCCTCTGCCTCCAAATGCTGAGAATAAAAGTGTGTGTAACTATTCTTGGCTCTTTTCCACAAAATATAATTATAAGGCACATTTGTATGATAGCAATCCTTTTAAATCCAGTTTTGTGGTCTAACAATGTCATATCCTGGAAATTTTTCTATATATACTTAAAGAGAATGCACTGGTTGTCTTTTCATTTTGCTAATAAATCTATTTTTGCTGAAAAAAAGAAAAATAATGTATAATATTTTAAATAGTATCTTGTCCTATTTCTTGCTACACATTCAACTCCACTCTGCAAAAGGAACTATTTAAACTTATTTTAGTTTTGTCTTTATAGTTACTTCAATATCTTCAGTATTTTTAAATTTATCCATTCTACTTAGTACCTTTTTCCTAAGATGGGGAGATTTGATTATTTATTGTAAAGGCTGGACATTCTTTTACATCTTACTCAAAAAGTTTATATTCTTCATTTTGAGAAATTTCCTTAATGTTAAAATTATTTCCCATTATTTAAATTTTTGTTCATTCATTCATTCATTCACTCATTCATTTATTTGTTACTGTAGTGCTAGAGATGGAAACTGAGGACCTTGCACATACTAGGCAAATACTCACTCAAACACTGAGCTACAAACTTGGTCCAATTTCCTGTTTTAAAATTCGTTCTTTGAAAATTTCATACATGTATACAATAACCTGTGAGCATGTCCACTTCCTAGTTCTCTGCTCCACCTCCCCCAAGGTTTCTCCTAACATATCCCCTCCCAACGCCATGACTTCTCCTTGTCCTTCTCTTCTTCCTCCTTCTCTACCTCCCCCAAGATTCCTCTGACTGACATATCCACTTCATTACTTGCTCCTCATTCATCTCTTCCTCCTTTTTTCAAAAGTACAATGCACTAAATCCAATTAGTGCTGCTCTTATGTACAAGGGTATGGGGGTATTTTGTCTTTGACTTGCCTATATTTACCTCTTACCATAAAACTTAAATATTCTGATCTTAAACACTTCTGAGAAGGGCCAAACAGGGATTTTAAAGGTTTTAATCCTTTGATCTGCTTCCTCACTGGATCATTTTTTTTTTTATTCCTCTGACTTCTTAAAAATGAATCTTCTACCATTATGTTAAGGAATATATACCCTGGTCAACATAGCAACTTCCAAGCCAGCCTAGGCTACATGGTGGGACCCTGTCACAAAAAGAAGTCTCTTCAGGGGCTGGAGAGATGAATTAGTAATAAAAGGAACTGGTTGCTCTTCCAGAGGACTTGGGTTCCATTCCTGGCACCGATGTGGCAGCTCACAACTCTCTGTAATGTCAGTTCTAGGGAATCTGAAGTCCTCTTCTGGCTTAAGGCATGCAAGTGGCACACAAAAATACATGCAGACAGGATACCCACACACAAGAAAATTTAATAAAATGTCTCTTCATTGTTCTGGTGAAGTTAAAAGCTGACTGGGAATTCTGTGTTGGGGATTCTGGGACATTCTTTGGATTATAATTTCTCAGGGATGATGATCAACAGTGCTAGGTACCCCTGAGACCTCTGAACTGAACTTTTACCTCAAGCTACACATGAGCAGTCAGTCTCTCTCTCTCTCTCTCTCTCTCTCTCTCTCTCTCTCTCTCTCTCTGTGTGTGTGTGTGTGTGTGTGTGTGTGTTTCATCTGCTTCCTGAATCCAGCTCCATTTTCTTACCATTTCCTTTATGCTACTGTGGGCCTATATTTCCCTATCTTCCACAGGGTAAGTGCTTTGGATTCACTGTTTTCCATGCCTTATCCTGCTGTGTTTTCTGCTCTGCACCAGCTATTTTCCCACTTTCAGTAAAGTTCTTTAGAAAAGTTAAGAATGTGTTTTCCATGGACAATATCTTATTCTAATCATGATGATTTTTCCATTTTAAATTTCCATATTTTCATTTTAGTTTATCTTAGCAGAGAGAAGAGGCACAAGATAACATTTCTTTTTTTTTTAAATACTTCATTTTTTTTCTTCAAGTTACATCTCAGTCACAAACCCCTCCCTATCCCGCCCTTCCACCCTCTTCCCCCCAGAAGTTTCCCCTTTCAGTCCAACAGATGGTTCCTTCTCTTATAACAGTAAGTATTATACAAAACAACAGATATAAATATGCCACATTTATGAGAGTTAAATGGCCCAGTATACCTTCCCAATGTCCAGTTTATACATATTTGGCCCCTGACTTTAACATTCTACTATCTAACCATCTCCATGAGTTTAAAGGTCTATATCTAACTCAACATTCATATTAACTTACAACACACTTTTAAGAGTATCTTCTTAGATCTATAACACCCTCTTGATTCCTAAACAACTCAGAATTTAACTATGAGACTCTAGTTGTCTATTCTTCAACCACCTCAGAGACCTGAGAGGGATAAATATATTTGCTTATATAGGAAGTGCAGGGCCTGCAGCTTCCAAAACTAAGAAAGGACATACCAATGACTGCCTGACAGTTCCCATTTTCTCTCCATACATTCCTGAATCAGTCTTCAGCCTTTGGGTCCTGTTTCTCTGACAGACCTTTGATGTAGAGCAGGGATTATGAAGGACTTACCTACCCTGTCTTGGTAGAGTTAGGCTGTCGACTTCCCTGCTACCAAGTTTTGTCCTTTTTGGACAGCAGTCTGTCTGCAGTTGGTTCAAGGGGTTTTTTCATGCCAAGAGATAGGCTTGCCACTAATTCAACCATCTTACAGTGGAGATTCTTCGATGCTTATCTTCTACTTGGAGTAGAATGGGGGTGCTGTCAGGCGCTGATATGTCTCGATATCAAAAAAAAAAGAAAAGAAAATCTTAATTTAAGATAACATCTTTGAATGCCATATTCTGCAGATCTCTTGGGGTGTTTGAAGATGCCCTATCCATCTCTTGTATTTAGATAAGCAAATGTTGCTTGTCTCTTAGCAACTTGATTACTGGGTAGTTTAGAGAATATCTGTGATAGACTGTCATAGTAGCTAACAAAGTGACATGTTTGCATGACTAGGAGTTTGTTTTACTTAACTATCCTAGACCATTTTAGACGGTTGGTATCAAGAGGCCAGAGCTTCACATTTTATTTTTAAGTATCACTAGGTATGATACCATTAGGAAGCGTTACCTTTAATTTTATATCAATATACAAAGATCTATTCAATTGTGGTTAAATATACTCTTAATTATGTATCCATATACAAAGATCAATGCCTATGTAGCCCAATACAATCTTAATATTACGTCCATATATAAGGGTCAATACCATTGTGGCCAACTGTAATCTTAATTTTGTATCAATATACAAAGATCAATACCGATGTAATCCAATACAATCTTATTTTTGCACAATAAACAATGGTCAATACCACTTTAGCCTAATAAACTACTAATTTTGTATCAATATACAAAGGTATAAGGGCATATTCAATAATCTGTCCCTTCTTCTTGGACCTTCCTATGCTATGTCTATATCTCATTTTTCTCAAGCCTATGCACTCCTACATAGGAGAGGAAGAAGGATACAGAAAAGGAAAAGTAGGAATTCCCTGGGGCTAACCTCCAAAACCCATTAAACAGGACCATTTATCAGCTTGTAATCTCTTCCCTTAAATATCGGAGTTTTCAGTTATCCTTCAAATAACCAAAAAGAAGGGCGGAGAAACACCTTCCCCACCCTCTAGGCATGGGACGTCGCTCTCTTAAAGTGAATTCCTGCTGATTTGGGTCGTAGTAGACCTGTTTGGGGCCCGAACTCAAATGAAAAAAATGGTTAAAAGTGTTAGTACAGTCCTTTTATTTTCAGTCCTTCTGCTCTCAGCTGTTTAGATGACCTAAGGGGTTTGTAGGCAGAAGCTGATCTTGCAGGCTTCACTGAGGTTCCTGCTGGGGCATTGTGTAGAGCTGAACGGTCCCAGCGACATTGGATTGCCATGGTGGTTGCAGGCCCCACCCGATTGGAGACAGCTATTGAGGAAGTCTGCCAGGCAGAATCAATTGAGTCACTAGTCCTCCTTGGTGCCTGATTCTGCTCTCTGCTGAGGTTTCCGCTGTCCAGCTGTCCCCGGGGTTCCCCTAATGGACGCTTCGGTTCTCCTGGAAAGATAAGAACAGAGCCCTGCTCCAATCCCAACCCTGGGACAATTGCCCTCTTTTTTTTTGGGGGGGGGGGCTAGGTAGTACTTCTCCTGAAGCAAATTTGGCCTTCTGACAACATACAAATCATTATCTTTCAATCCGGGTTAAAGAAGAAATCATTCTGTCACCTTGGAGCTAAACCAGCTCCAGTGTATATATTTTGAGATCCCAAAGGACAATCTGCCTGCATCGAGAAGGCCTTTTGTAAGTAGCCTCCAAACCTAGGTCCCTCCAAATCCCATGTGTGTGTCTCTGAACTCTAATTATTGGGATCAGAGACCTGTGTTTCCCATCTGAAGGGATCAAAGATGTGTTCCACCACTCCTGGATCGAAGTCTTTCTCTATTTAGAGTTTGCCCTGCATCAGGCTGACCCTGAGCTCCGGGATCTGCCCATTTCTGTCTCCAGTGTGTTGGGAGCTGGGACCAAGGGTGTACTCTTCTTGAATGGTGGGACCAAGAGTATGCACCCTCACCACCCCGCTCATACATATCATTTTACTTTGTTCTTATTTGTCCCCTATTTCCCTCCATTGCCCTCTGCCTCTTCTTGCCAGTCCTTTTCCTCTTTCAAAAAGCCCCTACTTCTGCTTTCATGTTACATATATTCCGCTACCCTTCCTTTTGTCCCTTCCTCTCTAATTAGGTCTTGTCCTCTTCTCTCTCTCCTACTCCCTTTTCCATCTCTCTCTCTCTCTCTCTGCCCCTGTCTCTGTCTCTCACACACACAATCTGTCTCTGTCAAACTCTCCTGGTAAAAATCTTAGTAAAAAACTCCCTCCCGTGCTGCTCTTAAGTAGCCTCTTTCCTGTGCTGTTCTCATTAGAGTTGGATGTAGCCTATTTCTGACTCATTCTATCAAATCTTTATTTGATTCATCACTTTGTCTGCCCCTCAACTAGATGTCATTTTCAAACATTATTGCTTCCATTTATAAATTAACCTTACCTTCATTGTTTGGGATTAAAGGTGTATATAAAGGGCATGTTTGCATTCTAGCCAGATCATACGACAATCCAGAGCATGTCTGCATTCCAGAAGGATCACATAGACTTAGAATGTCTTTGGATGTGATTCCTTGCCAGGGCAGCCATGTTGCTGGATAAAAATTCCCTACGGCAAGGTTTCAGTACTACCCCTCAAATGCCCTTCAGCTCTATCTATCTCTCATCACATTGACTCCCTCAATCCCATCTCCACTCTCAATATTTATTTTAAACAATGACTTTTATTAAACAAGGACTCTAATTATAAAAGGAGAAAAATAATGGAGGAGTGCAGAATTCATTTAAATAAGAATATACATAGATCTCCCCAAAACATTATAGAGCAATTTGAATGGAATAAAGATGCTGACTTACTTGAGTACATAACTGTACAGGGCTTGTTTTAAACTGTTTTATTGTCTGTGTGGCCAGAAAGCTGGGATGATGTATGACTGGTTTATCTGGTCTACAATTAGGCTAGACAAGAGACATTTGAATCTGTATCTGTATGAGAAGAGTAACTCAAAACTTGTTTGGGGATTCAGCCTGGTATTTTATGTGGTAACTCATTCTTTTTTTCAGGCTTATTATCTTCAAAGACATTATGTCTTTCACAATCATCCCAGGAGAAGGAAGTATAAAGTAAGCTAGATTCAGAGATACTTCATTTACAGTTGTCTTAACTTGCCTACTCCTGGTTGCAAGTTATGAGAGTTCGAGTTAATCTTGCACAGGTATACGGAAAATATCTACACCACAGCAACAGTAGATACTGAGGCAGAAGAAGGTATTCCTAGTCCTCTCACATGCAAATGGGCTCAAGTTGGAAGCATGTCGGGAAGAACACAGGATGAGTTTAGGGAGACCAGGCAAGACCAGATTATTCAGGGTCTGGAGAATGTTGCGCAGATGTGGGATTTTGAAGGATTTGAGTAGGAAGATAAGGTGGTGTGATTTCTGTGTTACGATTATTCTGGCTGCTCACTGAAGACAGAGATCTGTTACCATTCCAGTATGTGCTGTCCATCACAGGCAGGAATTCCTTCTGAGTCTAGTCTGAAACCATCTGTGATGCAGTTTTGTAGCTTAGCAGAAGTAGGTGTATAAAGGGAAGGGTCTTCAAACACTGTTCCACAGAAAAGCGAAGGCTAATGTCTGTGAGTGTGAGGACCATGGTATTCAAAGTATATTCTGTTTGGTATCGAGTAAAGCCATATATATATATATATATATATATATATATATATATATATATATAT
>CAJQZJ010034255.1:2713553-2736980 GCA_907164525.1 Lophiomys imhausi
ACACACACACACACACACACACACACACACACACACACACACACACAATGTTAGGAAAATTATACTGTATTAGTGTTTCATACTACCTCTCAAATGGCCCTTAGTTTTAGTTGTGTCTCCCTACTTCATCTCCCTCTTCCCTTTCCCTCCCCACTTGAACCTCCTATTTCAGCTCCCCCTACCCATCCATAACTATATATTTTATCCCCTTTCTTAGAGAGATCTATCTGCCCCCATCCCCAGTCTTTTACTCTGTACTTAACTTCTGTGGTTCTACAGACTGTAGCTTGGTCATCATTGACTTCACAGCTAATATCCACATATAAATGAATATTTACCATATTTGTCTTTCTGGGTTTAGGTCAATGCACCCAGGATGATTTTTTTTCTAATTGTACCCATTTATCTGAGAGTGTCATGATTTCATTCTTTTTAACAGCTGAGTAATATTCCATTTTATAAATGTACCACATTTTTTTTATCCATTGATTTGTTAACAGATATCTAGTTGTTTCCAAATTTCTGGCTATTATGAAGTGAGTATCACTGAACATGGTTGAGCAAGTGTCTCTTTGGTAGGATGATGCATCCTTTGGGTACTTGCCCAAGAATGGTATAGCTAGACCTAGAGGCAGATCAATTCTCGTCTTCCCGAGGAATCAATGCACGTATTTCTATAGTGGCTGTACACTCACACCAGCAATGAATGTTTCCCTTACTTCACATCCTGGCTAGCATGAGCTTTCATTTCTTTTATTAATCTTAGCCATTCTGATGGGTATAAGATGAAATATCAAAATAGTTTTTATTTGCATTTCCCTGATGGTTTAGGATATTGACTATTCCTTTAAGTGATTCTTGGCCATTTGACTTTCCTCATTTGAGGGTTCTCTGTTTAGATCTGCACCCTATTTTTAATTGGGTTATTTGTTTTCTTGATATTTAATTTTTGAGTTCTTTATATATTTTGGATATTAACCCTCTATTGCATGTATAGTTGCTAAATTTTTCCATTCTGTAGGAATTATCTAAATGCTATCTCTACACAAAAACTCAGATTCTCCATTGCTCTAAAGATGTTTGTTGTCTTAATTTGCTTTCTATTGCTATAATAAACACCCTTTTTTAGAAACAACCTGGGGAAGAAAGGGTTTATTTTAGCTTAGTCCATTATGAAGAAGAGTCATGGCAGGAACTCAAGGCAGGAACCTGAAGGCAGGAATTGCAGCAGAGGCCATGGAAAAGTGTTGCTTACTGGCTTACTTTGCATGGCTTGCTCATTTTACTTTTTTATACAGTTCAAGACAACCTGCCTGCACAGAGTTTACCCTTAGGATAATCTGATGGAAGCATTTTCTCAATTGAGGTTCCTTTTTCTCTGATGACCCTAGCTTCCATCAAGCTGACAGAAAACTAACCAGCACATTGTTTCATTATCAAAACCTTTTTTTTTTATTGTCTTTTAGGACAGCTTTGAACACATAAATCCTGTTTAGCTGGAGAATTTCTACACTGAATCTTTGTTTTATCTATTCCTCAGACTTTCATTTAGTATATTCACTCATTTTCACTTTCCATCCATGTGTGTGTATACATACATAATTGCACCCGTGTATGTGTGTGTGTGTGTGTGTGTGTGTGTGTGTGTGTGTGAGATCTAAAGAAAATTCCTAAATAAAGAAGTAGATATGGCCATAGCTGGACATCTCTTGTACCCAAAATGTAGTTTCCATTACCAGGAATAGATTACAGGTTACATCTAGTTGAGTTAGTATGGACTAGATATACAATGAGCAACACTCCGATGCCCCCAGTCTCTGAAAGAAGCTCTAAGCTGTGGTTACCATCTATACTTTTAGATGGTTATATGTTGATTTTTCTTTTCTTTCCTTGCTTCTTATCTCTGCTCATCCATCTACCCCATTTGCATGGGGTAGAGCTGTTTTCTCTTCTCAATCCACCTGGAATTTCAACCTTCATATTTGCCAATGGCTGCATTTATTCAGGATCCTTCTTGTCCCATATTGGGCTCTTGGGGTACACAGATTCAATCACACCACATCCGAGTTAGCATCCAGACTCTGTTCTGTACTTTATCTGTAGCTTGTCTTACTTACTTTATCTCCAAAGATTAAATTATCATTGCCGTTTAAACACCACAGTGTTTGTTTACTCACACTTGTTCCTTCTCAACTCTCTTCTCTATCAGGACATTTCTCTCCTGACCTGTGATGTCTTTTGGTGGCCTATTGTGCACCTCCGCATGCTCTTTCCTCCATGAAGAGTCAAGGGAAGGGATGGATGGTGTAATAGTGAAGGAAGAATGTGCAATTCAGAAGACAACTGATTGGCTGGAAGGAATCCTTCCAGTTGAGGATGGTGTATCAGCTGAGCATCCTCAAATTCCTTCCTTATATAGGGCTCATGTGCTAAATTAAGGCTTTTCACCTTCTTTACTAATTTCCTGCCATGTTCTGCTGCTGAAGGCAGAGTGCCCAGTGCTGCAGGATGCTTCTCTCTTATAACATACAATGCGCACTTACGGATAATATCCTCGACACTGACACTTATGACTACTTTTTAACTTCTGAGTCCATAAAATAGGTCTATGCAAAGATGAGAAAAGACCTTCTCATTTTTACTTCTGTTTCCCTCCACTGTGTCTGATCATTTCAGAAACTATTATCTCAATTTCAACAGAGCCATCCAATGCTTGACGAGTGCAACAGTGCACACACTGCTCTCTTCTGTGGGGGGGGGAGAAATCTAGATGTTTTGCATCCACAGAAGCTCCCTTATTCACTTGTAGCTTCCTCAGCAATTTAGTTAGTTACATTCATCTGCACTTCTCATAGCTCCTTTTGTGTGTATGCAGTGGTAGGGATGGAACCCAGAGCCCTTTTGTATTCTACTGGTTACGTATACAATCCTGGCTACATACAGACATCAAAACCACATATTTCTCTCATATTGACTTATCATCAATGTATATCCACCAATTATTGGCATTTCACCACATCTGCACCCTTCTGTGTATATGTGTCTGATATGTTTTGTTTTTGCTGGATCATTTGAAAGAAGCATAGAAGCTGCAGACTTAATGGCACATTAATTTTAAGTTCTTCAGCATGTACCTTCACAGAGTAAACTCACTAATTAGCAAATCAAAATATTGCTATACTTACTCATACCATGAAATTATCTGACAATATTTGAAATATTTTTGAAAATGCATATTCATCCTTTGTTCCAATAATATTAGTTTAGCTATTTTTTTCAATCTAGGATCTAGTCAACATCAAGTATTGCATTTATTTGTCATTTTTTCCAGCCTTCTTTAATTTAGAACAGTGACCCTAGTTTTGTAGTTCAAGTGCAGATACCAGAGCAGTTATAGATAGAATTATGTCTTGGACTTATCGAGACTATATTTTTCTGAATTATAAACCCAATAACATTATTTGTCTGTAAATTGATTATGTTCCAGTTAAAATTAATCATGCATTTGTATATCAACAAAGGCTCTTTTAATGGCCAACACCATGTCTTACTTTGTACTGTTAACATAAATTGAACAAATAACACTCATTATAACATTTGTAGCTTGGAAATTTCTGTTTAAATTAGAAATGCTGTAGTTCCCAAGGTTCATTTCCCCCATCACTAAGATACATAAATATTCTGTCTCTAACCACCAACCACTTCTTCTGGACATGTTCATTTTATTACTTTTCTCCATTGTCTCACTAATTGTATCATCTCAGCCTTCTCTTTTTTTCATTCCATATTTCCATTTTTCTTCTCATCTGGAAAGATTTTTCTATATTTCCATTGTCTTCTTATCTTTCCATTCCTGCTACTTTCTCTAACACCAATGAGAAGCCTGTTTCTGTTATGAGGTGTTTATGGTAGATAATAACCATTGAGACATTTAGTTAAAAGGCATAGAGTTGATTCCTGGATCTATTACAGGCTGGATGACTGCTAAGGATGACCAAAATGAGTCTAAGTACATCAATGAAATGAGAGAGGAGAAAGGCAATCTGAGCAAAGGAAAACAATCCAAGACACAAAGAAGTCCATCACCAAGTTCACATAGTTGCTAAACAATGATACTGGCATGTACCAGAGCAGGTGGAGCCAGTGCTCAGGATCCCAATCACTCTCCTTCATTGTCTCTCTAAAGTCACAAGCATAAGGACACATGAACTTACAGTCCTTGTTTTTGTCTTTCATAATGGACCTGTGGTAATTTCTCTCCCATTTCGTAGGAAATTTTCCATTTGCCTTCCTTGGCAATCTTGTCCCTTGGTATTCTTTCTTGATGGTATTTGGCTTCTTGGTGTCCTTGGATACCTCTAGAGCACACCTCTCATTGTCCTCTGTGGCTAGCAGGCTCCCAGTGGTTGTGGGTCATGGTCATTTAATTCTATTAACTTCAGCATTTGTTTGTGACCAGAGGAGGAAAGGCTTCTACAGGCTAAGTGAGTTAGAAAACACAAAATGTGGGGTTGGTGAAGATCTTTTCTCAATCTGCAGGTTGCTGTTTTGTTTGAATGACAGTGTCTTTTGCCTTACAGAAGCTTTTCAGTTTCATCAGGTCCCATTTATTGATTGTTGGTCTTAGAGCCTGAGCTGTTGGTGTTCTGTTCAGGAAGTTGTCACCTGTGCCCATGAGTTCTAGGGTTTTCCCCACTTTCTCTTCTAATAGATTTAGTGTGTCAGGCCTATGTTAAGGTCTTTGCTCCACTTTGACTTAAGTTTTGTGCAAGGTGATAAGTATGGCTCTAATTTCATTCTTTTACATGTTCACATCCAGTTAGACCAACACCATTTGTTGAAGATGCTGTCCTTTTTCCATTGTACGGTTTTGGCTCCTTTGTCAAAAATTAAGTGACTATAGGTGTGTGGGTTCATTTCTGGGACTTCAATTCAATTCCATTGATCCACTGGTCTGTTTCTATACCAGTACCATGCTCTGACAGAGGGATAATATCCAAAATTTACAAAGAACTCAAGAAATTAAATACCAAGAAACCAAATAATCCAATCAAAAAATGGGGAAAAGAGCTAAACAGAGAATTCACAAATTCTAATGGCTGAGAGACACTTGAAGAAATGCTCAGCATCCTTAATCATCAGAGAAATGCAACTCAAGACAACTGTGAGACTACATTCCACACCTGTCAGAATGGCTAAGATCAAAAATTCAAATGACAGCACATGCTGTTGTGGAGAAAGGGGAACACTCCTCCATTGCTGGTGGGAGTGCAAGCTAGTACAACACTATGAAAATCAGTCTGGCGATATCTTAGAAAACTTGGAATGGCTCTACCACGAGACCCAGCCATACCACTTCTGGGTATACATCCAAATGATTCCTCACTAAATCAAAAGGAAGTTTCCTCATCTATGTTCATAGCAGCCTTATTTGTAATAGCTAGAAACTGGAAACAACCCAGATGTCTCTCAACAGAGGAATGGATTAAAAAAAAAAACCTGTGGTACATCTACACAATGGAATACTACTCAGTCATCAAAAACAATGAAATCCTGCAATTTGCAGCCAAATGAATGGAACTAGAGAAGCTCATCCTGAGTGAGCTAACCCAGACTCAGAAGGATGTACATGGCATCTATTCACTTATAATCAGGTTTTAACCATACAGTACAGGATAACTATACTACAGCCAATACACCAAAGGGAACAGGAACATAGACTTTTTTCCTGTCAATGAGACACTTTGCCCTAGTGGTGCCACCTTGTAGGCCCCTAGTGTATGAATAGGCTCTTGGCCCTCATATGACTGCTGAACTGGGGCAGTGGACTGTTATGTAGTGACACTCCACTCCGGAGGAATGGGATGGAAGGGATAGTGGGTAGAGGGGGAGAGGGCTGGACTGAGAGGGGAGGAAAGAGGGTACTGTGATGGAGATGTAACATGAAGTAATAAATAAATATTTAAAAAAAGAAAACACAAAATGTCTCCTATGGTGCAACAGAGCTATCTCCTCTACTATGATGGTTTCCTCCTTTGATTTCTATTACTGTGATAAATAGTAATGACAGTTTCTGGTCACAATGATCAGAAACAACTTGGTGAGGAAAGGGTTTATTTCAGCTTTAACTTCCAGTTCATCATCGAAGGAAACCAGGGCAGGATGTCAAGGTGGAAACCTGGAGGCAAGAACTGAAGCAAAGACAGTGGAGGAATACTGGTTACTGGCTTGGTCCCTCTGATTTTCTCAGTTATCTTTCAGAGGCAGCCCAGACCTATATGACAAGGGATGGAGCTGCACAAAGTAGGCTGCTCCATTTTACATCAATTAGCAATTAAGAAAATGCCCCCAAAGACATGCCCACAGGCAAATCTGAGTCAGGCAGCTCTTCAATTGGGATTCTTTTTTTCCCATGTTTCTCTAGGTATGTATCAAGTTGGCTGCTGAAGCTAACTCTGTCAGGTGGATTTCTCTCTATGCTGTGAACTCTAAATAATCCTTCAAACTTACCTCAGTTATGTCCTAGTTATCACTTATCAGACATCCAAAGGGGACTGATGATGGGAGAAAAGCACATATGATATTCAGGTTTGCTCTGTTGGTTGAAATTCTTTCTTGCTCTGTTGCCAATGGCAACATATCTTCAAGTAAGGATACCAATTCCATATCTTGAAACATGCTTATAAATATTTTAAAAAATAAATCATGTAAAATATGGAAGAGAGAAACTAGTAAACAAGAAAGCACTATTTTTATTTTATCTTGACAAAGAATCTTACATGAATTGAAGCAATATTCTCTGAGACTGACAATATTTTTGTGGTCATTAGTATTCTCAGGATCATAAGAATACATTTATATCACTGAAGCTTGGCATATATCCAAGATGTTCAGAAAGGATCCTGAGTGTATCAATCTTATTATTTTGCAGGCTTTTATTTATTTATTTGTTTGTTTGTTTATGCATGCTTTGCAGGAGCTGTAGTTAACTCTAAAGATACACTATCATGACTTTACTTGAATAGAGTTGCTGATTTTCTCAAAAATTTGCCTGAAATAAACAGCAACAGCACGAGACCCTTTATTTAAGGGAAGGAATATATTCTTCATAAACTTTCAAGAAATAGATATTACATATGTCAATTACCTGCATGTTGAGACTTCTGTTTCAACCTTGGAAGTCATTACAAATAGGACTCCCACCAACAATTTGAACATCAAAACTCAGAATTAATTTTAAACCATCATAAACTGTTTAGAATAATTAAGAAATGGAAACTAATAGTCATGCAAACGTGTCATTTTGTTAGTTACTATGACAGTCTATCACAGTTATTTTCTAAGCTACTCAGAAATCAAGTTGCTAAGAGACAAGCAATATTTGTTTATCTAAATATAAGAGATAGATAGGGCATCTTCAAAAACCTCAAGAGATCTGCAGAATATGGCATTCAAAGATATTTTCTTAACTTAAGATTTTTTGATATCGAGACATGTCAGCTTCTGACAGCACCTCCTATTCTACTCCAAGTAGAAGATGAGCATCGAAGAATCTCCAGTGGAAGATGATTGAATTGGTGGTAAGCCTTTCTCTTGGCAAGAAAAACCCCTTTCTTCAACTGTAGACAGACTTCTGTCCAAAAAGGACAAAACTTGGAAGCAGGTAGGTCGACAGCCTAGCTCTGCCAAGACAGGGTAGGTAAGTCCTTCATAATTCCTGCTCTACAATCAATGTCTGTCAGAGAAACGGGGCCAAATGGCTGAAGATTGATGCTGTAATGTATGGAAAGAAAATGGGAACTATCCAGGCAGCCACTGGTATGTCATTTCTTAGTTTTGGAAGATGCAGGCCCTGCACTTCTTATATAATCAGATATATTTGTCCCTCTCAGGTCTCTGAGGTGGTTGAAGAATAGATAGCTAGAGTCTCATAGTTAAATTTTGAGTTGTTTAGGAATCAAGAGGGTGTTCTGGATCTAAGAAGATATTTTAAAAATTGTGAGGCAAGTTATTATGAAAGCTGAGTTAGATATAGAACTTTAAACTCATAGAGATGGTTAGATAGTAGAATGTTAAAGTCAGGTGCCAAATACATATGGACTAGACATTGGGAATGTATGCTAAGCCATATAACTCACATAACTCTGGCCTATTTATTTCTGTTGTTTTGTATTGTATTTATAGTTATAAGAAAAAGAACCATTTGTTGGACTGAAAGGGAGAGAGCGGTTGGGGGGAAAAAGAAATACCTTAAACTGAAAAAAAAAGAAGGGAAGAGGATGGGGGGTTGAGGGGGAGGAGGGTGGAAGGGAGGGACTGGAGTGGGGAGTAGGGAGGGGATTGTGATTGAGATGTAACTTGAAGAAATAAAAAATAAACTATTATTTAAAAAGCATGACTTTTCAGTCTCAGCACTATTGACATTTGGTGCTGCAAGCTTCCCTTTGTTGGCATAAGTGGTGAGCTGTCCCATGTAGTGTAGGCTGTTAAGCAGCATCTTGAGCTCTATTTGTGTGCTGGTTGCTTGGTTATCAACTTGTTGCAATCCAGGGTCATCTAAGAAGAGGAAACCTCAATTGAGTAAATACCTCCATCAGATTAGGTTGGAGACAAGTCTGTGGGGGCAATTTCTTGATTCATGTACGATGTAGGAGGGTCCAGTCCACTGTGAGCAATGCTAAGTAAATAAACATTTTCCTCTCATAGTTGTCTTGGGTTTTGCTGCTTATCACAATAGAAAGCGAACTAGGACAATAGGTTGGTGGTAAGAGCTCCTGGATATGACAACCATAAATACCTCCAGAGACTGCTAGGGGTCCCATGGAAGTAGGGGTGGTGTGAAATCACTGTGGTTGAAAATCAGACATTGGAAAAGAAGAAATCAAAGGATTTATATTTGGAAATGATATAATAATATACATAAATGACCCTAAAATTCCAACAAAAAAAACTCATCACCTGATAAACACTGTCAGTAAGGTAGCAGGATACAAAATTAAATTACAAAAATTGGTAACCATTCTATAAAGAAATGACCACTAGAGTGAGAAAGAAATCAGGGAAACAGTATCCTTTACAATTGCCTCAGTCCTGTACCCCATTTTTTGTTTGGATTATTTGGTTTCTTGGTGTTTACTTTCTTGAGTTCTTTATAAATTATGGATATTAGCCCTCTGTCAGATGTGGGTTTGGTGAAGATCTTTTCTGAATCTGTAGGCTGCCATTTTGTTCTAAGGACAGTGTCCTTTGCCTTACAGAAGCTGTTCAGTTTCATAAGGTCCTATTTATTGATTGTTGGTCTTAGAGTCTGAGCTATTGGTGTTGTGTTCAGGAAGTTGTCACCTGTGCCAATGAGTTCCAGGCTTTCCCCCACTTTCCATTCTTAGATTTAGTGTGTTTGAATTTATGAATTTATGCTAAGGTCTTTAATCTACTTGGACTTAAGTTTTGTGCAAGGTGATAAATATGGGTCTATTTGCATTCTTTTACATGTTGACATCCAGTTAGACCAGCACCATTTGTTGAAGATGCTGTCCTTTTTCCATTGTATGTTTTTGGCTTCTTTGTCAAAAATTAAGTGACTATAAGTGTGTGCATTCATTTCTGGGTCTTCAATTCGATTCCATTGATCAGTTGGTCTGTTTCTATACCAGCACCATGCTGTTTTTATTACTATTGCTCCTCAACTATGTTCATAGCAGCTTTATTTGTAATAGCTAGAAACTGGAAACAACCCAGATGTCCCTCAACTGAAGAATGGATTAAAAACAAAACAAACAAACAAACAAAAAACTGTGGTGCATTTACACAATGGAATACTACTCAGCAATCAGAAACAAGAAAATCATGCAATTTGCTGTCAAATGAATGGAACTAGAAAATATCATTCTGAGTGAGCTAACCCAGACCTAGAAAGATGCACATGAGATCTATTCACTTATAACTGGTTTTTAGACATATAGTACAGGATAACTATCCTACAACCAACAGACCAAAAGGAACAGGAACATGGACTTTGTTACTTGTTAGTGGGACACTTTGCCCTAGTGGAGCTGTCATGTAGGCACCCAGTGCAAGAGGAAGCTCTTAGCCCTCACGAGACTGATGAAATGAAAGGGGCTGATATGTGGGGGGCACCCCACACCAGAGCAGTAGGATAGGGGGAGAGGGGTAGAGGGTGGGAAGGTGGGACCAAGAGGGGTGGATGGAGTGGGCTGTGATGGAGATATAACTTGAAGTAATAAATAAATGTAAGAAAAAAACAACCCCCCCCCAAAAAAAACCCAATAACCTCAGCAGGGCAGTAGTGTCACATTCCTTCAATCCCAGCACTTGGGAGGCAGAGGCAGGTGGATCTCTGTCTGAGTTTGAGGCCAGCCTGGTCTACAAAGTGGGTTCCAGGACATCCAAGGCTACTCAACCCTGTCTTGAAAAACCAAAGGGAAAAATAGCCTCAAATAATATAAAATACCTGCAGGTAACTCTAACCAAGCAAGTGAAATACTTGCTTAAAACTTTAAGACATTGAAGAAAAGAAGTTAAAGAATTGGGAAAGGATTCTCATGTTCAAGGATCAGTAGTATTGATATAGCAAAAGTGGTTTTCCTACCAAAAACAATGTATGGATCTAATAAAATCCCCCATCAAACTCCAAAATAATTCCTCTCAGATCTTGGAAGGACGATTTTCGATTTTCAATTTCATATGAAAACACACACACACACACACACAGAGAGACCCCTCAGGATAGCTAAAAAAGTTCTGAATGATAAAAGAACCGCTGGAAGTATTACCATGCCCCACCTCAAATTGTACTACACAGCTATAGTAAATAGAAACAGCATGGTATGAGCACAAAACCAGCCATGTTAATTACTGCAATCAAATTGAAGACCCAGACATAAGGTCACATGCCCATAGACACCCGCGTTTTGATAAAGGGCCAGAAAGACACATTGTAAAAAATACAGCATCTTCAACAAATGGTATTGTTTACATTGTGTCGCTGAATGTAGAAGAATGCAAATAGATCCATATCTATCATCCTGTACAAAACTACACTCCAATGGATCAAAGGCCTCAACATAAAACCAGATACACGAAACAAAATAAAACAAAAAATAGGGAATGGCCTTGAACTCAATGGCTCAGGAGAAGACATTCTGAAGAGAACCCTCTTAACACAGGCACTAAGATCAATAACTAGTAAATGGACCCTTATGAAATGAAAATCCTCCTGAACAGCAAAGGAGTCCATCATTCCTACAACGTGGAAGCCTATGGAATGGGAAAAGATTTTTGCCAGCTCCACATCCTATAGATGTGATGATATAAGTCTATATAGATATATAGGCTAATTTCCAATATATATAAAGAACTCAAAAAAATTAGATATAAAAAAATCTGGTATGACCTAAACAAAGAATTCTCAAAAGATGAAAATCAAATAGCTAAGAGGTACTCGAAGAAATGTTCGATATCCTTAGTCATCAAGGAAATGCAAATCAAAACCACTCTGAGATTTCATCTCACACCAGTCAGAATAGCTAAGATCAATAAAAACAAATGAAGGTCCATGCTAGCCAGGATGTGGAGTAAGGGCAGCACTCATCTATGACTGGCGGGAGTGTAAATTTGGACAGCCACTATGGACCTCAAGGTAGGGGTTCCTCAGAATGATGGGAATCAATCTAACTCAAGATCCAGCTATACCGCTCCTGGGTATATATCCAAAGGATGCCTCCTTCTACCACAGACTCACTTGCTCAACCATGTTCACTGATCCTCTATTCATAATAGCCAGAAATTGGAAAACTAGATGTCTGTCAAAAGATGAATGAAGAAAATGTGGTACATTTATACAATGGAACATTACTCAGCTGTTAAAAGAATGAAATCATGAAACTCTCAGATAAATGCGTAGAATTAGAAAAAAATCATCCTGGATGCATTAACATAGACCCAGAAAGACAAATATGGTAAGTATTCATTTACATGTGGATATTAGCTGTTAAGTCAATGATAACTAAGCTTCAATAGAGGCTATGTATAGATTAAGGGACTATGAGAAGGCAGATAGATCTTCCTAAGAAGGAAAAATAGAATATGTATTTATGGATGGTTTGGGCAGCTGGAACAGGAGGATCAAGTAGGAAAGGGTGATAAGATGGGGTGAGGGAGGGAACAAAGGGGGAGATAGCTAAAATTAAGGGCTATTTGAGAGGTAATATGGAAACCTAATACAGTACAAGCTTCCTAAATTATATATATATATATATATATATGAAAGCAATTTAAAGGAAATTTTCAAATGATAAGGTAAGCAGAGCTCCAAGTGGATATTTCTTAAAATCAAATGAAGCTTCCTGTACCAGGAATTGGTTGCATCTAATTGAGTTGTTGGTCAAAGTGGTCCTATGGGAACCTCTAAACAACCCAGGCCGTTGACAAGACTGCAGATTGTTCTTCACAAACCAACATCAAAGCCCTATTACTGAAGACAACAACTACACAACTCAGTGAACATGGAGAAGTTTGACCTGATGCCTACATGGAGCCTTTGCCTTTACTTGCTAGTGTTCTTGGTACCAGAAACTACTCCACATACTATCAATGGTGACATATAAACACTAGCCCAGCTATAAACCCACTGATATACAATGGTTTCTTGCCTATGAGATATGCTAGTGCAATGGTGGTACAAATATATATACTTATGGAAGTAAGAAACCAATACCTGATTTGACATAAGGCCCACTGAATGAAATGGGTACATAAGCAACACTGCTTGGGTGATCAAGACTCTCAGACTAGATAGGACAGAGACCTAGGGTAAAACCAAATGCTAGTATAGTACTAAAAGAATTTAACAGTAAAATGATTCCAAATGACATTCAGCTATACTCATAGATCAGTGCCTTGCTCAGCCATCATGAGAGAAGCTTCCTCCTGCAGGAGATGGAAATTAACACAGAGACCTTATTAATACAGTCATTATGTACAGTGTGGGAGACCTTGGGACATTCAGCTCTAAATGGAATGTCTCCATCAAATTCCTCCCCTCAGAGCTCGGAAACCCTGTAGAGGAGAAGGTGGAAAGAGTGTAAGAGTCACAGAGGATAAAGGACACCAAGGAAACAAGGCCCACACACGAACTCACAGAGACTGAGACAGCATGTACAGGCCTGCGCGGGTTTGCACCAAATGGGGTCCTACAGCTGAGAAGAGGAGTGGACACACGCCTCCACCCCTATCCAGAAGCTATCTGTACTAGATAACCACTTGCAAATGAAAATTTAGTTTTCTCAAAGAGAGTCTCACTGGTAACAAACTACTCTTAAGTGAAGGTTGTATGCCCAACAGCAGATGGACAATCCAAAATGAACTGAAGGGCATCTTTAGAGGTTTCTTGTCTCATAATGTGGTATCAGGGTTTTAAAAAAAATTGTCTTATTTTTTATTTTTATTTTATTTATACCTCTTTTTACTCTACAGGTCTTTGGGGGGAAGTATTGTTTCTAGGTTTTATTTTTTTGTTTTTGTTTTTATGGTACTCCTGAGTGTGTGAATCAGTGGGTCTCTAGGTCTATATCTGTTTATTGTGCCTTTTGGAAGACTTTTTTTCTTCTGTTTGTTTGTTTTTCCTATTCAGACATGCTAATTTTTATATTATATTGTACTATATATTATATTATATATATTATGTTATATTATATATATTCTATTCCCTTAGAATCCTGTTGGTTTTCTTGTGCGAGACAAAAAGGGAGTGGATCCAGGTAGGAGAGAAAATGGGGACGGGAGAATGTAATCAGGATATATTTTTTGAGAAAAAAATATTTTCAGTAAATTGGGAAAAGTAAGAAAATCACAGTCATAATCCCACAACGTAGTTTTATGTTTTCTGTAGTTCATGAAAGAATTTAGAAAACAGGCCCCTTTAGGTGAAACAAAGATACAGAGAAGAAAAAAGGCGAGGATGGGCTGTTCCTATTGAGTCTGCATTCAGGATGTTCTTCTGGTCAAGATAAGTCCCTCAAAGTGGAAAAGATCCGCTCACCATCTTCTCAACTGAAGTTCCTGTTCTCACTACATGACAGATCGTTCCCAGGCACAGCAAAGTACCCCCGAAGACTGCAATTTATTGCAGAATCCAATACACCAATTTCCTTCTCACATTTTGCGCTATTGTTTTCCTTTCAATATCACATGAGTACATTTACCTCCTACCATTTCACAGCAGCCTTTTCTCTCAGACACTATAAAGTTAAGAACTCAGTGTACACAATTAAACGGTCCTTTTAAAGACTTTGCAAAGCTCCACGGATTCATTTAATCAGTGACTCATTATATTACCCTTCTCAGAGGCAAAACCCACTTTCCATTCCCTCATTCACTGCTTTCTTACATAGGGTGCCTGAAGTTTTAAAAGTCTGGGAGTCTGGTAAAGTAAAACCTGTCTTTGAATCAAGATCATGCAGAGTTCAAGGGTTATGAAGGCATAAAAACTTGCAATAAATCTCTGATGGTGACAAACCTACTTGTTTTTTTTTTTTCAAGCCATTTCCTGCCTTCCCTTTTTCCATCATCTAAAATAACTCTAGATACATTCATTAAATGACCATCCCTACTTGGAGACAGTCCCTGATAAGAGACTAAAACAAAAACTTTTTATCTCCTCAGAAATTCATAGATTTGATCTCAAACAGGACCAGGGATGCTAGAATGAATTGGTTTCTTCTCTTGGGTGCTTCATTCCACTCCTTCCTTTGATATCGTTTCTCAAATCAAACTGAGAGAAATGGTGAATTGGGGCTTCTTTCTTCTGTACTCATAGTGTGACTGAAGACTGTGTTCAATCTCAGGAATCTGATAAGCATTTGTGGCATTTTTAAGGAAACAGAGAGCACTGAAACACAATGGTATTTGAAGTAGTTTCTGTTATTCTGTGTCTTTTGTAACTCTGTCCTCTTTAGCTGGGAGAAGAGTGAGTTCAATCTGTCTAACAAGTGGGTTGCCTTTGAAAGGACCACTGTGTAGTATCCAAATTCTACAGTGTGATATTTACCTGTCTTGTTCAAACACTTTGCTTTCCAAGCAATCCCTATCCCATCCTTCACTCCTGTGTCAGAGTTTTAGCAAAGTTTAGTCTGTGGGATTAAGATGATAAACTGGGTCTATGTGTTGTCAGCCTGCAGGAATCCAGTCTTGGGCCACAGCAAATGCCCTCCCTGAACCAAAGAAAGAGGTGAGACACAGGCTTGAAGCCACTCAGTCAGGCTTCTACTTTGGATCACATCTAAGGTTAAAATCTTCCCAGTATCTACCCAAAATTAGGATGAGTTGGAATAAATGCCTTTATTTCTTCACTTTCATCTATACACAGCGATCACTTCAGCAGATGTTATTCAAGAAACAACTAGAATTATACTTGTCAACTGATGAAATCTGGATCTGGTGACAAATTTTTTTCTTCCTGTCCTTCTTTAATCTTCCCTTTCCTTTTCTTCTTTCCTTCTTAATTGTTGTATCACCTACTTTGTGGCAGTTTCTTTTCTAGAACTTGTGGGAAGTCCTTAGGTTACTGGGGCCGTGTCTTCCCTGGGGATTGTAGAGTCTTTGTCTTTGTTCTTGCCTTCCTTTCTCATCATGAGATAAGCAGGTTACTTTACCACAAGCTTCTCATTATTGTCATCTGGCACCCAGACCAGAGGCCTAATGCAAAGGGTCAATCTGATTGTGAGCTGGAACACACAGAATTGTTACCTGATGACCCTTTTCTCTTTCAGGTAAATTATCTCAAGTATTTCAGTAGAGTGATAGAAGTGAACACACTTATCGCCCGTCTACTTGGGAAGTCCAGTGTCCTGAGTTTTTCACAGTGCCTCCCACTCCTTCTGCCCAGACTAGTCCCTTTCTTTTCATCCCATCAAAAAAAAAAAAAAAAAAAAGACAAGGAATCAGCTTGCTTGTTTTAGAAGTATAGTCACACAAAGTAGCTTACCTTTTAAAACAAATTTATTCCTTACATATTTTTTCATTATTCCAGTAACCTCAAGAACTGTATGCTCCAAATCATCAACTTATCTGGGAAAAGTTTCCATCGATATGATGAGAAATTGAAACACAAAGTTCTCAGGTCACGAAGAAATAATAAACCTATTTCATAAAAACTTGGGTAATTTGGCATCTGACATGTCCCTTCACTGGTATGATGAAAAGCTCTTCCTCTAAATAAAGATGCCCCTCAGTGCTGGCATGTAGCTCATTGGTAGAGCACTTCTTGAATTTGAAAGAAAGAAATTAAAGAAAAGATGGAAAGAGCCCAGGACATCTAAATATATACAGCACAGGAATACAGGCTTATTGAATCCTGCCAATTGAAAGACATGGGGTGTTTTTATTTTAAGAGACTTTTCTACCATAAATTTCTACTCCACCAACAGAAATGTAAATTGTTGCAATGCATTCTCTTCTATTTGGATTTTCTGTGTGGAGTGTAATTATTTCTATTTTTGTGATTAGGAGAAACAATAGTCATTTTTAAGCTGGCATCTTGGAAACCTATGGAAGAGTAAGTTGGTAAAATAAAGACAAGGCAATTATACATCATTGGCAGAAGGAAACCGAGCTTCCACAAAGACACGTTTTATATATTCAGAGTTGTATTTCTATGGAACACAATTTTCTTTCCTGATGACAGCATGTCCATCATCATGATGTTATGTGATAAGGCTCTTGTGCAGGAATGGCTTCTATTTTCTCATCTGAACACTCCATATGGGAATCATATGGAGTCACTACCATAAACAAGGCCCTGAACATATATTACTCTTCCTATCTAGCCATTGTCTCATTTCTTTTCTGGAGAAGTTATTTATTTCCCCATTGCCCATGCTCTGTTTTGTCTTCTGTCCTTGACAACCACTTTTAAAGTTGCCAGATCAAGGGAATATCACTCCAGTGGCCCAAACATACTCACCCCCACTGGAATCTACTGTTTATGCCTTCAAAACAGTGCTTAGCTCTTCTGTCTCCATCAGTTTTATCTCAAGCCCAACGGGTAAAGAGGTCCCCAAGTGCCTCCTTCTTCAGACGCATTTTGGTACCAGATGCCAAGAGAGGACATCGGGCCAGATCTTCAGGTGGGACAGCCCACTTAGATGCTGCATGAAGTTGGAGTCAACATGATGACATTTTATCCTTAGTTGAATGATGTGAGATAACCTGTTGGACTTTATCCCCAGTTCTAGGCCAATGGAGTCATTAGGACCTCTCGTATTGTCCTTGCCTTTTACATCAGAAGAGCTTTTGTGAATCACTAGCCTCATCCATCCTTTTACTGTGCAAACTCCTAATACTGAGAACAGAACTCTACAGAGCTTTTGCCCCCATGAGAGTCATCCTCCTGCATGAAAATCAAATCCCACGTTGGATATCTAGTCTCATCTCTAATAATCAGAGATCCTCCCATTAGCATGAACTTTATCTTCTATGACTGATAAAATGATTGCAAGGAAACATGCTGGGAACAGACAGGACACTGAAATCAGAAAACCCTGGTTCCTGTATACAGAATCAGCATCCAGTAGCTCTAGGCCCTCCACTACCCAGTAAATGTTTCAGACTTGTTCCTGTTTGTACAAATAATGCATAGTACCAGTTAGGAAAATGATAGGAATTTTCTTGTACTCCTGCACTTTCTCATTTCAAGGTATTTCTCTTACCTCTAGCAACATAATGTCTTTTAGCTTGTAAACCTCAAGAGAATGATTTACCTGTGGCTCTGTTGTGAAGATCAGTTATTGCTGTTTCAGGCTTTGACTTCAGTGTTACCATTACAATTGCATCTTCTCTGGTGTCTTCCTTTGCCCATCAGGACCCTCTGCCCTCTAACTTGCTCTCTCACTTTGTGGGACTAGTTGGCTTCCCTCTAGCAAGTTTTTCATGTCATTTATTATCATATGCATGCATATTCTTGCTGTCCTTTTATAATAAACTGTATACAGATTAAGAATAACATGTACAACGTAAAGAATTTGTAATATAGATCCTTGGTATTAACGCAGATATCATTGACTGAACAAAGTGCATGTTTCCTTAAATGCACCTATGAATTTATTTTTTCACATTTCTGAGTTTAGCCTGTACTTAATCTTATTTTATTCACAAACTCTTTAAAATCTTTTTTAAAATAATTTTTCTATTTTAAGTAAGAATATTTTCTCTTTTGTTGCAAATAGATTTTTTTTTCCCATACAGTACATCCTCATTACACAAAAACCGACAGCAAGGCCCAGTTGTTGAAGATAGTACTCACAGAACTCATTGAACATGAAGAGGTTGAACTGGTGCCTACATAGAACCTCCACTCATGTGTCCTAGTGTTCTTGGTACAGGAATGTACTCTGAAGTCTACCAAAAGGGAAATGTAAACACCAACCCAGACAAACCCTTAGCATACAGTGCTATCCTGTATGCCAAATATGCTAAGAAAAGGTGGCACAAAGCATGTAGAGTAACCAACCAATGTCTGATTTGACTTAAGGTTCCCTCCACAAGAAGGAACTCATATCTGATACTGTTTGGATGACCAAGAACCAGAGACTAGATGGCCCAGATACCTAGGGTAAAACAAAATACTAATGGTCTTTAAAAAAAGATTCCTAAGCCGGGCGGTGGTGGCGCACGCCTTTAATCCCAGCACTTGGGAGGCAGAGGCAGGCAGATCACTGTGAGTTTGAGGCCAGCCTGGTCTACAAAGTGAGTCCAGGACAGCCAGAGCTGTTATACAGAGAAACCCTGTCTCGAAAAACCAAAAAAAAAAAAAAAAAAAAGATTCCTAATGATATTCTTCTCACAGATCAGTGTCTTGCTCAGTCATCATCAGAAAAACTTCTTCCTGAATCAGACAGGAACAAACACAGAGACTCACAGCCAGATATTATACAAAAAGAAAGGGTTGTCTTTGTTGCACAGGCAGAGATTTTTTTTTAAAAATGTAGGGGCTGTAGAGATGACTCAGCGGTTAAGAACACTGGCTGCTCTTCCAGAGGACCTGAGTTCAATTCCCAGCACCCACAAGGTGGCTCACGACCATCCACACAATGTAATCTGATGCTCTCTTCTGGCTACAGGTGTACATGCAGATAAAGTATTCATATACATAAAATCTTTACAAAAACCAAAAAAAGTATATAAAAGTCATGCTGTAATCTAATTGAAGTATCTTTACCAGGGATTTTTGTAACAATATTTTTATTTATCAGACTTATGTTTATCAATCACCTACAAAATATCTAAATCCTATAACCTAAACCCTGTAACCTACCATCTAAAATCTTTCTAAGAATAATCTAATATTTATCTAAGAACATTCTAATACATATCTAAAAACACTTAACTAACATTATTTACACTTTCTTAAAAGGATATTAATATTCTCAGCACTGGTCCATGAATGGTGACTTGGTTTACAGTAGTCTCATCAGTTAATCTTTTAAACTTAAAGTCCATTGGGCCTTACTTTGTTAGGTCATAAGGCCAATTTATTTACACCACCAAATTGTGGCAGGTTTATAAAGTCAGTCTGTTCCAACCGCAAAACTGAGGCCAGCTTTTTTTTTTTTTAATTAATTTATTACTTCAGGTTACATCGCCATCACAGTGTCCTCTTTCCACCCCTCCCAGTCCCACCCTCCACCCTCTACCCCCTATCCCTTCCATCCCACTCCTCTGGAGTGGAGTGTCCCTACATAACAGTCCCCACCCCAGTTCAGCAGTCATATGAAGGTCAAGAGCCTCCTCATACACTGGGGGCCTACAAGGCAGCACCACTAGGGCAAAGTGTCTCCATGACAGGTAACAAAGTCTATGTTCATGTTCCCTTTGGTGCATTGGTTGTAGTATAGTTATCCTGTATTATATGGCTAAAATCCAACTATAAGTGAATAGATGCCATGTGCATCCTTCTGAGTCTGGGCTAGCTCACTTAGGATGAGCTTCTCTAGTTCCATCCATAGCTTTTGTAATCAGCTGGAACTCGCTTCTATTGTCTCCTCAACTTCACAGCCAAGGGCTGGTCCAAGAGGCTTCTGAACTTCACTTGCCTCCTTGCCCTTTTAGTGCTCTGGGGCCCCAAGTCAGATACCTTGAAAGAACTCTTTCTCAGTAGGTTTTATGTAAATTCAGTTAATGGCATACCTTTCTATGTGCTTCTCTAGCACGAGTTTTCAGTCGGTGGGGGCCGGAGCAAGAGGGGCGACCAAGTGGAGTCTCTGGCTTATAAATTGTCTTCTCTCGAGATCCTTGGAGGAGGGTCCAAAATCCCTCGAGATTTCCCAACAGTCCTGTTGCCATGGCAACTGAAGGTTTGTGAGTCTTTCTTGGTTTCTTAGCCATGCCCCTTCAACAGGGCAGTTCAAGATTCCATCTCTGCAATCTGAAAGGACGCCATCCAAATATCTATGCTAAGCTGAACTGCCTACTAGTTTCACTTAAAGGCCTAACTTCTACCATAGATCTTATGCTCATGAAAGAAACAACAAGCCATCATGAAGCTCTCTCTTTCTTGTCCCTGGTTATGCCCATAACCGGCTCTTGACCAATTAGCTTCTTAAGAATTCCTCCATTCAGTTAAATTACTGCTGTGGTGATCCTTGCTTTACCTTCTCACCAGCCCTTCAGATCCTCAGTCAGCCATGATTGGAAGACCGGAAGAACCATTTTCTGTTCCCCGAGAAGCTACACAGTTTATACTGTTGACTCCATTCTTCTGCAATTGCTCTTGCCCATGCCTCCAAAGCTCAGGCAGAGAAGAATCTGCACATAATGACAATGTGTGGCTCTATCACTCAGAACCAAATCTGCCAACGTTATAAACAAACTTGGGCCTTTCCGATAGTCTTTCAGAAATGTGTTTTTTAAATGACCTAATGGAACATTAAAGACAAAATTAAAATCCACAATGGACCAGTGCTTTGTAAGTGAGAATAAATTATGAAGAAAATTTAAAATGTGGATTTAGCTCATATTTGAGCAGTCATGTTTGGTGAGTCTTTATGGGTGTATCTTCTGACATGACCAAAAGATAAAAATCTTACAGCAAATTCCCTGATCCTCTGACTCTTATATTTTTTCTGTCTCCTCATCTGAAGTGTTCCATGAGCCCTAGATGTTGGAGTGTTTTGTTGACATATCCATTGGGACCTGGCTCCACAACTCTGCATTTTGAATGGCTGTTGTTTTCCGTAATGGTCTCCATCTGTTGCATCTAAGTGGATGAGAGAAAGCCTGAGAAGCCTCAACCCTATACAAAGAACTATAGGCAAATTAAAGAATACTGAGAGTGGGAAGCATAGTCTTATGCAGAAAGCATACCAAATGTATATATGTATATATATATATATACACACACACATATATTCATTTAAGAACAATTGCTTAAAACAGAGGACATGAGATTGAAAGAGAGCAAGGAGCAGGGAGGGGTCTATGGAAGGGTTGGGAGAAAGGAAAAGGAAGAGGAAAAGGATATAATTATATTATAATTTCACAAATATAAAAGAAAACTTGAGATTCAAAAGATATTAAATTGTGTAGGAGGATATAGTAATATACTTTGCTAAGCTACTACAAAGTCTGATTTTTAACAACAAACAAATGTGAAAGCGTAATCAATCTATTTAACAGAAATTTTATGCAACATGAGAGGCAAATAATAGAGTATTATTTGGCCATGAATAATAATGAATGTTAAGTGAAATAAGACAGAAAGACAAGCATCACGTTTTCTCTTCTATGTGGAAAGCAGGGGAGGGGAGAAGAAAAGATGACCAGAAATGTATATGGGTAAAATTAGTTACTTTTCTCATTTCTGTGACGTAATACCTGACAAACAGCTGTAGGAGTTTGTGCTGACTTAGTTTTATGGGGATGGCATTCATCTTGGTGAGGAAGACATGGTCTCAGGATCTTGGGAGAACTGGCTACATATAGATTAATGCTGGCATTTGACTCTCTTCTCGTATATGTGTGTTAACACATGCCATCACATCTGTATGGAGATCAGAGGACAAAAGGTGCTGGTCCTCACTTTCTACCTTTTGTTTCCTGCTAGGAATGCCATGCTAGCTTGGCCAGAGCTTCCCATGATTCTCCTGACCCATCTACTTGAAAAGGAGGGCTGGGGCATTGGGCTTTTAAGCAGGTCCTGGGCTCCAAACTCCAATCTCCAGGTTTGTGCGGCAAGCACTTTACCCACTGAGCCACCTTCCCAGCCCAGTTTTCTCCTTTTCATTCAGTCTGGGACTCCAGCCCATGGAATGGTGCTGCTCGCATTTGCAGTGAGCCTTCCAACTTCAACTAACCCAGTCTAGAAGCTCTCTCACAGGAATGCCTAAAAGTTTGTCTTCTAGGTGAATCAATACCTTGTCAAATTGCCAATCAACTTTAACCATCATAATGTTTGGGATTATCAGTAATACTACTAATAAAACAATGTATCGGATGAGAGGTCAGAGGTCAAACCACACAAGTAAGCAAGAGAGAGCTATAGCAAGGTTCAGGCTCAGAAATATTACTAACAGAGCAGTTTTCAGGGTCTGCCTAGTGCAAAAGCAAAGAGTATTTAACATGAAAGGTTCAGGAAACTATTGTTTTATCATTTGCTGAGCTTTCGCTTTGTGTACTTATATGTATGCATTTGTGCTTTTTGGTACAATGTTGTGGAACTGAAATAAACCCGTAAATTTAATCCATGATGAGACACATCGTTTCTGGAAAGAACTACCGTGGCTCTTGCATCACTCCTAGACAATTCCCACACTTCAAACCATTAAGCATACCTGACGGGAAGCTTTGCAATGAAAGGACTCATGTATGTTTTCCTTGTCCTGTGCTATAGATATTAAAACAAGTCCTGATTGGCCCTTAAACATTCCCAGTTAGACAAAGATAAGTAAAATGGCTAAGCTCAGAGTCCACAGATGAAAAGGCTGGGCTGAGAGTGTGGCAGGGCTAAGGGATGGGTGTTTGGAAGACAGTTAAGAGCACACAAAACAGCAGCTGGAAATGTGAAGAAGATTTATGGATTGCCAGAAGATTAATAGCCAATAATTTTCCCTTGGATAAGCCTTTATTGCCTAAGGCTATGTGTATTATAGAATATGATGAGTGAAAAAAATAAGAGCAGACAAAAGGCAACCTCATGTGGGTCATTAATCATTGATAAAGATGAGAGACAAGAGCTAGTTGAAGGCTCAGAGTAATGAGTTTGAAGATTCTTTATTGCAAAACTATCAAGTAAATTGTGACTATGAAGCCAGGTGTGATCCAGAGAGCACTGGATTGCTTGAGGACTGGTGAGCATGGTGCTTACAGCCCTGTTCTCAGTGAGCACGGTGCTTACAGCCCTGTTCTCAGTGAGCA